>PVIY010008408.1:0-76893 GCA_004026745.1 Myrmecophaga tridactyla | reverse complement strand
TTGAGAGAGAAACCCTGAACTTCATCGGCCTTCTTGAACCAAGGTATCTTTTCCTGGATGCCTTTGATTGGACTTTTCTATAGACTTGTTTTAATTCTCGGCCTTAGAACTGTAAACTAGCAACTCATTAAATTCCCCTTGTTAAAAGCCATTCTGTTTCTGGTATATTGCATTCCGGCAGCTAGCAAACTAAAACACCCCTCTTGTGGCAGGCCCCCTCAGAGTCTGGTTCCAGACTAGCTGCTGCAGACAGGAAGGAACATAAAAATCCTCTCTCCCAAGAACAAGCCTGGGCACAGATAAGCACTGACCATAGCTTTTGATTATTAAACTCGGATTGCTGGGTGTTGGCTCTGAGCCACTGTTTCAACCTACTTCAGATAAAGACAGTGGTAGCCCTTATTTCAACCTCACCCCCAGCAGGGGTGGAGGTGGTGGAGGTTTTAGGGCATAGTGTACTTTAGGGCTGTGGGAAATGGTTAGCTGAAGAGCGCAATCTTCTAGGCAGACCAGGAACGTGCAGCTTTGGGGAGTCATCAAAAAGACTTTGGGTGTCTTTCCTGACCCTCTCCCCAGGGCCTTTTGAAGCTGGTCTGTGCCCCCTTTGTGGGTCTCTGCCCCTGTTTTGATTGGGAAATACTGACTTGGGAAAGTCCTTTCCAGGGTGACTTTCCTTCCAAAATTTACCTTCCAGGCAAAAGGAGCTATAGGCAACAAAAGAAGAGTAAAAACAAAGCAAAGCAAAACAAAGCAAAAAAGTATGGAGGCAAACAAAAATAAACAGAACAGATCAAGATTCCCAAAGAAGGAACAGAGGAAAGGATGCTTTCACCTTGGGGTGATGCAATTGCACAAACAGTGCAATCTTTAAAATTTTACTACATTTCCAGGGCAAGATTCAGAGGAAGAAGACCTGAAAAAACCTGATCAGTTAAACATGGGCAATTCTAAAGGTCTAGAATAAGTTGAACCAAGTGTCAAAGAAGAACATTAACATAAAGCCAATCAACAAAAAAACCCTAGGCAAGAGACAGACAATTATTCATCAACAGTATTTATATTAAAACGTAAGTAAGTGATATGTAAAATGTGCTATCAATGAAAGAAGAAAATAACAGTGTCTTCTGCTGCTGTTTTAGGCCCTATGACAGTTTCATAAAAGAGAAGATATTAGAGGTAGACTTTGAAAGATGAAGGGACAAAAAGCAAAAGATGAAGGATACAGCTAATATTCATCAATAGAACAGGATGGCATGAGCAATGACATTACAGTGAAAATCAATGGCTTTTTCCATAACACCATGCAGTGGCATAAAATAAATTTTATTTGATGCCTCATCATCTTGCCCGGCCTAATCATAAGCTTCCCTTTGTTTCCCACAACTAGCAAGGCCTATGCCTCCAAATGCTTGGGTGATGAGAGCCACCCTGAGCATCTCCAAATGGCCTTTACCACTTCTGCTCCAGTTTAAAACTGTCAATCCCAGTATCTGTGGGTAAGCCCCACCCCTCCCAGTGGGTCACAATAGAGAGAAGAGCCCCAGATCTGCAAGCATCCCCCACCCCCTCCAGGGACTCTTGCAAGATCCTAGGTTAAGTAAGCCCCAAGCCCTTCCCTTCCACCTCCTTCATTATCCCCTCTTCCTTTCCAGGGTCTTTGTTCTGATAAAGCTGTCAGGCCCTATGGGATTTGAACTCTAGCTTATCTATGTATCGGAACTATTAAAGATCTTTAAGCAAGGCAGTGTATGACCAGAACACACTTTTGAATGACAAACTTGGTGAGAGTGAGGGAATAGGGTAGCCTAGGGGAGGGACTGATGACAGCTATATAAATATTGCAAATGTCCAGAAGAGAAATCACACTGAATTCAGACAATGAGAAGTGGGAAGAGAAATAAGGGGACAGATTCAAGGTGAAGTGTCTTGGAACTGCAGCATTTACTGAGCTCTAACCAATTGGATATGTGGATTGAATGCACAGGAGGACCCAAAGATGACTTTAGTATGATGTATGGGGACGTGTTTAGAAACTTTGAAGGAGATGAAGACTTTCAGTTTGCTAATGCAGCCAGAATGCAATATACCAGAAATGGATTGGCTTTTATAAAGGGGATTTATTGTTACAAGTTATAATTCTAGGGCCATGAAAATGTCCAAATTAAGGTATCAACAAGAAACCACCCAAGAAAGGCTGATCGCATGCAGGATTTCTCTGTCACAAGGGAAGGCACATGGTGACATCCTGCTGACCCTTTGCTCTTAGGTTTCATTGCTTTCAGCTCCTGGTTCTGGTGGCCTTCTCTCTGAGCATCTGTCTGTCTTCAATCATCTCCAAACCTCTGTGTCTAGATGAAGGCTCTCTGTGTCAGCTCTTCTAAGGACTCCAGTAAACTAACTAGGGCCTACCTTGAATGGGCAGAAACACATTTCCATGGAAATAATCTAATCAATTGGTCCCACCCACAGTAGGATGGGACACATCTCCATGGAAACAACCTAATAAAAAGATCCAACCCATGATAAGTCTGCCCCCACTAGATTATTTAAAAAGCATGGCTTTTCTGGGGTACATAATAGTTTCAAACCAGCACAGGGAGGAAGATAACAAATTCCAACTTGGACCTGTTGACATTGCAATAGACATGGAAGTTTCAGAGAGAAGTATCAAAAGGCTTCCAGAAATATAAATTAGAAATCTATAAGGGATATCTAGACTGGAGAAAGGGATAGAGAGTTCAGAGATGAAGATGCGATCTCTCATAAAGAAATGGTCAAATGAGTAAAAGGCTGAGGATTGAATCTGGAATTCTGGAGGATCTCAACAGTTAAGGAACATACAGAGATGCAATAAAACATTCATAGAGATGAGAGAAAAAAATAGGGAGATAAAAATATATCTAGAACAGTATATGGAACATACTGAGCACACAATAAATATTTTCTGAATGAATAGATAAAACCTATAATTGCCATCACAATTCTTTCCTCTCATATGCCCCCTCCTTTATCTGCTTTTGGCAAAACATCCTGTATTGCAGTTTTTCTGTTGTCACTAGTTAATTTAAAAATTGCTCCTTGATCAATGTTGGCCCTTAGACGTCTCCTTTCTAGAAACATTGGCAGAGTAAATATGCTTAACCCTATTTACTTTTCTTAAATTTCTTTGCCTGCATTGTATTGCCTTGTAGTCAAGAGGCCCCATAATATATGAAATACACAAACAAAGAAATAGGAAGTAGTTAACGGCTGCTTCTGCAGCAGCTCAATAAATTAGAATAATCAGATGCATCTTGGGGTAAACTCATGTGCACATAGATGTAAACAGTAATCTCCATTCTTTCAAAAGTGCAAATTACTTATTAAAACAATTCCATAATCATTCTCATTTGAAGTTCTAGGTGAGAATATGTTATAATGAAAGAATGTGTACTCTCTAATTAGAGTTGATTTTTAAAGCAGAAAAATGAAATGGTAAATTACTATGAAGAACAGGAAGTCTGCATTCAATTAATTGAGAAAAAAGAAAGGAATTTAAAACATGTCTAAATTGAATGGGGGATTAAAAGTTTCAGTAATTCAGGGAATCCTTTCTCCCAGAGTCCCACAGAGTTTTGAATAATAGAGGTTGAGCTAAAACAGCACTGAGGATTTCTATGGAAGGAGAATTGTGTGGATTGGCCATGCTTTGCAAAGGCCTCCATGCTGGGTGTGTGCCAGATTTCCCCAAGCACCCAGTGCACACAATTACTGCATTTGCATGTGTAAATTGGGTAATGGCTGCCTAACTATCAGTTTTGTATGTGAAAATGCTATCAGCATATGCAGTATTGGTTGTGTGCCCACTAAAAAGGACTTTCATTGGTATTGAATTAGTTGGGGAGTAAGATTTTAAGAAGTTGAGACCAGGTTCTACATCCCTGGATCCAAGGTAGAAGCCCCTATGGATAATTGGCACCACCTCACCCCACCCCCGATAATTATTTCATTGTTCTATATCCTCTCAAATTGTACTGAGGGGAGAAAATTCATCAGAGGATCATTTGACCAACCCTAATTAGCACGAAGCAAGATTGTACCCAAGTCACTCTTGGCAAAACCTACCTGTGCCAAGTGAACAGACTGAGGCCCAACCATCCCATTCATCTTGGCCATCTCAACAATCAATGTGGATCTCTGCAAAATTGACTTTGTCTTTTCTTTTCACCCTAAGATACAATGTTCATTTCCTTCAAACATCCTTTTCATCACATTATTTTCCTTTTCTGAAGACTTGTTTTTCTCAATTGTCTAATATATAGAATCGATGAAATGTTTGCTCATCTCCCCCCGAAAAATAGGCAAAACACCCTACTTCAGTGAATTTCACCCTTTTAGAAGTTTCCACATTTATTGTACCCCTAAAATGTAAAAAAACATAGTCTATCTGAACATTTGCCAAAGAATCATGGTGACTACATTTCCTGAATCAAAAATTGGTGCAGATGATATACGGATTATGGGACAGAATATTTCAAATTAAGCCTATTAGAAAATCTGGGATATTTAGCTATTTTATCCATAAATTCCCTTATTCTGGGATGCTTCCTTTACTGACAGCCCTTACTTCCCCTATCTTCCCTCCCCCCCAAAATACCTCAGTGTAAAATTTAACTGTCATAATACATCTCTTCAGAACCCTGCTTTCTGTGGTCTAAAGTGACAACTTGTGCACAAATGGCTCATTACAACTCCGGATTTAATCTCTTGATATAATCTTCTGTCAAACGGCAAAAAAGCCAACTGATTGTAGACAATGTGGTCACTTTTTGCCCATCCATCTTTTACATCAGCCTTTCTCACAGTTTGTTCTGAGTAACATTTAATAAGAAACAACCTGGAGAAAATAACATGAGAAAAGCCGCTCCATGCTTCGTTCCAGAATTACTGAAATCGAATTTGGGAAAGAATTTGGGAGACCTGGAGATCTGTCATTTCAAAAGTTCCCCCAGGTGATATTCTGCACACTCAAGTGTGCATTTGTGCAGGGTTTTATCTTGGTTTTGTTGTGTCTTCTTCCATTTAGTTGTGGAAGTGCTCAGTATTGAGCTACCACCTAATTATTAAAGGCACACATTGCATACCCCTCCCTTTCATATAGACAGGATCATAAGACTGGTTTGTAGTTATGAGTGTGAAATCTTAGTAGGAAGATACAAGTTGAATAGTCAAAATAAATGTCAGAGCATGAAACATGCCTCAGTTCAGGAGATCACCGCATCACTCAATCTGCCAGCTTTGCCTACAGATGTTTGGAAGGAATGACAATCTGGAAGGCCTAAAATCATCTCTACTTAAGGTTTGCCACATAATGGGCACCTCTCAAGTAGTTATCCCTGCCCCGAAAATGCATGTGGTGGGTGATAAGAACAGACTGATTTATGGTCTCTCCATATCGGAAAGGTGTAGCATTCTATTTCACAAACAGTATTCTGCTAGATTAGAAAATACCATAAACACATTGGAAAATCCTCAACCCAGGAACCATAAACCACATGTATTTTTTTTTTTTGCATTTTAATTTAGCTATCTGTTTTGGATTACATAAATAAAAATGAGCCTGTATTTGCTTTATAAAATAAATCAGTCCCTCTACATAAGAATCACTAGTTAGATTGAACATTAGGGCATATATAAAATTGCATCCTTAAAAGACATGAAAACATTTCTCAGTGAGAAAGAAACTGCTCACAGTGACCTTCATGTTGAACAGCAGGGGGTCAGTACTGGCACTAAATCATTTTGATTCACAGATGAGATCAACATATTCATATTTGTTTGCCAAATGTGTATTTTAATTTAAGCTTCCTCTGATTGATGCATGTAATTTATGCTGCCTAGAACTAAGGCGTCATATTTTTCTTTTTTTCCTAACTAACAGGGGGAGACTTTCTTGGAAACAGATAAAGGAAAGAGTCCAGTAATTTGTAGCAATGTGACTACAGCCACACATGTTCTAGAATTAATGTTCTTCATTAGGGTAAGCAGGATCAGCTGTATGTATACATCAGGTTTTTAATTAACTCGGTCCCCACAACAGGACTCATGATTCAAACAGTTAGCATTTTTTTTTCTTAAATCAGAAAATAAAAAAATTGGGTGGTACATCTTTCTTACACGCAAAAAAAAATAAGAGCGGGATGGGGGGGATAGTCAGAGAAATGAAAGGCTCTTTATATTATCCTGAGAGTGCTCAGAAGATCTTTATAATCCCGTGTTAATCAGATAAAAGAGAGCTGGGCATTGAATGATTCCAAAGAGAAGCTGACAGTTGTCTGTTTGCATAATAGATAGGATTTCAGCTTATTGTCTTAATGTCTTTAAACTAACATTTGCAGTTTATTGGGTATTTTTAACTGCCTTGCTCTTGAAGGACTGACCTGGTGATATTTTAATAAGATGCTACCAATTTTAGGAAAGTTGAACAAGGCAACAGGAGGAGCTTAGGAGAGGGGTGAGGGGAGAAACTTTTTATAGCAGCTTTATTCTCCGAGATCGTATTAACATAAATTTGACAGTTAATCTCCATATTGCAAAAAGGCTGCCCAGACTTATTTAATTAAACTTACAACAAATATGCTTCTTTATTTGCCAGGTATGGCTTTTTATCTTAAAATATCCACTTGTAATTGTGATGCAAGAAAACGGTTTAGCAGGAGCAGGGGGCAGCAGCAGATGGTGAGGCCGGCACAGATTTGGGGATGAGCCCTTGAGGACTGGTCCAGTGCCTGATGCTTGAGTCCACGTGCTCCTGAGGACAGTCTCTGAACGATGCTGATGATTTGTAAAAGTTACTTCTTTACTTTAGATTTTCAATGAGAAAATTAAGTCTGATAGATATATTTTTCCTCATCTCCGTTCAAAATCTTATTCTTCAACAAATAGCCATTGAATAAATGTCCAAATGAATTTCATCAAAGCCCTATCTCAAAGACCGTATGTGAAAAGAACTACAGACGAATGAGCAAGGCTTTGATGCCAGGAGGCCCAGACTTGACACTTTGGACCCATTCCCTACTCACCTGTGAAGAATGTAACCTTCCTGAACCTCAGCTTCCTCTTGTGTTTAAACAAGGTTAAGACCATCTCATAATTATCAGTGAAGATGACATAAAGTGATTCTTTAAATCAATAAATATGTACAGGACACCTTGTAGGCAAAGTGAACAAAATAGTGTCCCTGCCTGCATGGACACTGCTTTCCAGTGGAGGAAATAAGTAGAAATACCTGGATTCCATGTCAGGCAGTTTTAGAAAGCAAAGTAAGACAATTTTTACAAGGTAAAGGATGGTGGGGATGGGAGAAGGTCTGTCCAAGGAAGTGACATTTGAGCAGACTGAAAGAAGCAAGGAAGTAAAGCCTGAGACTTTGAGGAAAGGAGAGTTCCAGAAAGAAAGAGGAGTGAGCTCAAAATTCTTGAATGGCAGTGTCTTGAGGAAACAGAAAAGCCATCAGAGGATGGGATTCGAATGGGAGAACGGCAGGCTTAGGGACCTGCTCCATCCAGGTTGTCGTTCTCCCCACATTTCCATCACCAACCTCCTTAGACCTCATGGGCCCCTAAAGGCGTCAGTCTGGCTCTGTGTGGGTGTCCCTGCAGGACTGATGGCAGCAGGTGACAGGTCCCCATCTGTATCCTGCAAAGATCATTCTGGCTGTTTTGCAGAGAATAGACAGTCACGAGGCAGGGAGAGAATAGGAAAGACATAAAAGCTTATTACGGTGCTCCAGGCCACATATGATGACAGTGTGGACGATGGTTGAAAGGATGGAGGAGACCAAAGTGATCAAGTTCAGGGCATATTTCAAAGGTAGAACTCCTAGGATTCATTAATAGATTGGACCCTCCATCCTCTTTGACAAATAAATCAAATAAAGAATTCATTTACCCAAGGTCACCCTAGTATAAAATACACCAATCAGAAGGCCAAAAGCTTTCAGAAATGAAGCAAACAAAGGAGACTTCTCGCGGCAGGCAGCAATATGTTCAAATACCACATGTGACTTATAACAATGCCACAGGAGTACAAAGGTAAAAAGAAGGGCTCAACCTTTGTTAACTGCTAAAATCTTAAAGTATAAGGAGAAGACCTTGGAAATCCCTGCAGGGGTGACTGACTATGCACACTCTCACTGCTGTAATGAATGTGGGAGTCAATGCTGAACAAACAAAAGCAGCCATCTGAAGGTAGAAATGTTAACATGAAATAAACACGATGGTGGATGAACTCTGCTCTACAATTAGCATAGAGGTAAGAGGCCAGACCAAGTCACTGGCATTGCCATGCCAACAGAGGATAACCTGCCAAATTGGAAATAGCAGGATTCTTCTTCATATCACTAGGGCCTTCTTTGAGGTAGATAATCATTTATTTCATGATAGAATGAACAGAACTAAAAATATAAGGGCTTTTGCAACAGCTCATCAACTTTCAGTTATCTTGCTTCTATAGGCTGCACCATGGGTCAACATAAGACTTTAGGTAATTGCCATTTGAAAGTTACAGATCCAAAATATTTGTAGTCTTTATTTCCCTTTTTAGGACCCTTCCATTGTATCACAGCCAGGTACTTGTAAAGTTTGAAACTGCAGCCAGTCCACTGGCAGGTATAGTTTACTTACTTTCTCAGTAAGCCTTCAGCCAATGAAAGTGCCACTTGTCCACAGAGTAACTTGAACCCTGAATGCCGCAAACATCTCCAGGTCATGGTTTCAGTTATAATAATCTGGTTGTCTGTCAAAAGTGAAGAGCACAGCTTGTAAACCTGAGTGAGAAAGACAGGGAAAATTTACTGGTAGGAGGGAAGCAGGTATCTGCTGTGCATGATCTGAGTGGGTGGTCATGAACTTGGCTGCCTAACCTGTCCATCCCAAGTTTATAGGCCTGTCTTCAACACCTTGGAAACAGACTGGCAAAGGTCACTGCTTTTGAGTGGTAGTTTTTCTGCTTCTTGTTCCCCACCTAGTGAACGAACCCCAACCTCTAATGTATGTCCAGACCGTATTTTAAGCTCCCAGGAACACTTTAGTTTTTCCATCACACAGCTGAATGGCTGAGTTGTTTTCCATTCCTTGATGTTCAGACAAACTGGGTAGAATAAAGAGAGAGATTTGCAAACTGGGTAGAATAAAGAGAGAGATTTGTCTTCTTTTGCTTGAATAAGTAGTAAACCATCATGTCCTGGGAATATAGAAGAGGATAAACAATATAAGAATCAGAAATAAGTTAACTTTCTCAGATTAGAATTGCATCTGAAATAATATATTTAATAGTTTCTTACCAATTGTGATTTGAAGTCAAAATACTTTAGGCAGAGTAAGTACCTTACACTTCTATAGCATCAATCACTTTACATTTGATGGAGTCATTTCACCTGCATTTACTTGTTGCGTAAAGGTAGATGGGATAGAAATTGTTATTAAAATTTTATAGATATAAAATATGCTCATAGAGGGTAAGGTACATGTCTAAGGATGCACAGGATGTAATGAGCCAGGACTGATGTGGGTCTTTCTTAGAGTTCCAGGCCAGTATTGGGTTTGCTACGGAAACTTTTCAGGGATACCCAATATTGGTATTAATTTTCTAAAACTACTGTGATAAATGCTACTAGCTGAGTAGCTGAAAACAACAGAACTTTCTTTTCTCACAGTTCTGAAAGCTGAAAGTCTGAAATCGAGGTGTCCACAGAGCCATGACCCTTCTGAACCCTGTAGAGGAGGATACTTCCTTGCCTCTTCTGGCTTCCGGCAGTTACAAGCAATGCTTGGTGTTCCTTGGCTTGTAGTAGCATGATTCCAATCTTTGCCCCTGTCTTTACATGCACGTCTTTCTTCCATGTGTTTCCATATTCACATGGTTTTCTCCTATGTGTCTTCCTATAAGAACACCAGGCATGTTGGATTAAGACCCACCCTACTCTGGTGTAACCTTAGTTTTATTACATCTACAATGATCCTATTTCTAAATCAGGACACATTCACAGGTTAGGTGTCAAAATATCTTTCTGGAGAAAACAATTCAACCCACAAAAACATCCATTTATTGAAATTACAGCCAGCCTTCTCAGTAGCCACAAAACAATTTTGGCTGATGTAAGAAGAAAGCCAATTCATTCAAAGGCTATTGGTTGACTCAGAGTTTTCAGGACAGCTGGAGAACCTGCCTTATTTATAGGCCCAAAATCCTTGATGAAAGACACTTTAATCACATCCATTAGTAATCACACTACTTGGTCCATAATAGCCACTTAATGAATGCTTTGTTCACAAAAAAATATTGAACTATTATTCATGGGCAATTAGCTTAGCATAATCTATCTTTTCTCTTCCCTCCCTCCCTTCTTTTTCTCCTTTCTTCCTTCCTTTTTTTCAAAATGTGGCTCCAAATCTTGTATTATCATTCCATCCTCTTCACATCTCCCTCGTCCCTTAAATCAAGTAGAATCAAGAGGTTAAAAATCACATTTTCAGGTGGGATTCCTTCCTACTTTATTCCATCCCTCTTATAACAGTGTTTATATGATAGTCCTTAGTGAGCCTAAAGGCAAAGAAAAATGCAGAAGATTAAGCATCGTGGCATCTGGCTTTGAGTTCCAAACCAACACTTACTGCCTATGGAGTTTGAGTCTCACATTCATTACATTTCCTATTTGCCTCAAAGAGCTGATTGTTCATTCATGAGAATTTATTGAAAGACTGAGATTAATACTATGAAAGAGGTTTCTAGACGATAATGTTCAGGGACAATTGATGTTATCACCCAATTTAGTTCTTAATTACATCCTGGCAATTTGTTTATGACTATTTCATATTTCTGGCTTTACCTCCTAGACTGCACAAGTCTTTACCACAGTCCCTTTCTCTTTTAATACCTGAGCATGGTGCTGGTACATAAATTCAAAGTATCTTACACACTGAAGTCCCAGGTTAATCTGCAGGAAGTGCAGCTCTGACTTTCATTACCAGCTTGCAAAAGCCAGATGAGTGTTTCCATTGCTCAGTCATGTTTGAATTTCTGAGCTCATCATGATTTGGCTCAGCTTACCTTTCCTGTCTTTTTTTTGGCTCTCCTTCATCAAACTTCAACTGTGTCTGGCCAAACTAACTTGAAATCCCTCACCCTGGGCTTCCCTGCCAGGGTGCTTATTGCCCTCATACTGTTTCTTCCCTGTGTAAATACCCTATCTGGTTGTATCTCCAAATTTCAAAGTCCAGCTCAAATACTAACTCCTAAATTACTCTGAAAAGGCACAATGTCTTTGTCTTCTGAACAAACAGCAACTTTGCATGTCTCTACTATTTTTATGGTTATGACATCTTTTCTTGGGTTCCTCTGTCATTGGTAAAGGGCTTGGGAAATTGCGTCTCCAAAGTCAAGACACTAGCATGTCTTGGAATAAGTCATACATGAGGAAGAACAGAGGTGTTTTAGTTTGTAACTGCCAGAATGTAATATACCAGAATCGGAATGGCTTTTATAAAGGGAATTGAATAAGTTACAAGTTTACAGTTCTAAGCCTATAACAATGTCCAAACTAAGGCATCCAGGGAGAGATACCTTAATACAAAGAAGGCTGATGGGTCTGAATCTGAAACTGCTCTGTCAGCTGAGAAGTCTCAGGGCTGGCATCTGCTGATCCCTTGCTCCAGGGCTCCATTGCTTTCAGCCTCTGTTTCTCTGGGGGTTCCTCACTTTGCTTCTCCAGGGTTGGTTTTCACCTCTTGGCTTCTCTAGGCTCTCTCCAGGTTCTGGCTTGTTTAACATTTCATGGCGACATCTACTTGGCTCTGAGCAACTCCAAACATCCATGTCTCTGTTCTCTGTCTGTCAGCTCTGCTCTGAAGTTTCTGTTAGCTCACTCTCTGTTGGTTCTGAACTCTCTCCAAAATATTTCTTCTTTTAAAATACTCCTTTAAACTATCCAAGACCTACCTGAAATGGGTGGAGTCACATCTCCATCTAATCAAAGTTCATACCTACAATTGTGTGAGACATATCTCTGTGGAGATAATCTAATCAAAGCTTTCCAACCTACAGTACCGAATCAGGATGAAAAGAAACAGCTGTCCCCATAGGATTAAATCAGGATTAGAACATGGCTTTTCTGGGGTACATAAACCTTTCAAATTGGCACAAGAGGTTATTACTATTTTGGAATTCTAGAACCTTTTGCTCTTAAAGCTTATCCTGTTTCCTATGATAATGATGTTCATGCATTACTACTTATATTTAATAAGCAGAAAAGCCAAAACTCAGGCTGTAATAAAATCAGGTGGTAGTGATGGAATCAGGATTAGAAGCCAGTTTTCTTGCATGTGAACTCTGTTACTTATATTCAGGTTTCTCCATATTTCTTCCTATATATTAAAAACATTAGGTAGTGACAATTATATGTAAGTTAATATCCACATTTCATCTCATTATAAGGGACTTTATAATTCTCCAGTATTTTGTAATCGGCACATATATTTTCTTTCCTTTCTGATATGACATTGTGTGTACACTAGCTAATCAGATTTCAAACTTTACTTTGGTATGGACATTGATTCTCAGAAGTAGGTCACATTTTATGAATGAAAAGGAGTTAGATTAAATATTTTTGCTACAAATGCTGTGTAAAATAGTACCTCATGATACAGGCAAGAATGAGGTAATTAATAGCAGATAACAGAAAAATGAGACTGGGCTTTCTTGGAAATTTTACTTTTGAGTTGACAAAAAAGGAATCATCTTCATTTATGAACTTGTGTTATTCCTGTTCCTGATAATAAGAAGAGAAATAGTCCTTCATATTTAAGACTAATGGAATAAAATAAGACAGAGAGTAAATCTACATCATACCCAGAGACTTTGCCTTGAAGCCTTTTTGGCAACTGAAAACCGGGTTACATATTCCTTTTGTTTAAGAAAATTAGGGACTCCATTTACAGCTATCAAAACTGATATTATCAACACGAGTACAGAAAAAGATTATCATTTTGGAACTATGATTTCATATATGTTTCTAGTCACCAATACTAGGGAATGTTGTCAAATATTTCTGAGAAAGCTCACACTGTCTCCGTGGGTTGATTAGATGAGCTTTTTCGTACGTTGGAAACCTGACTACTTTCCAACAACTTGATTTCACAAATGGAAAAACAGCATCTGTTTTCCCGCAGCTTCACATATGGCGATCATTGTTGCTAAGAGGAGCTGAAGCAGGTATAGCTGGTGTGACGCTGCCCCTCTGGAGTGCTGCGCTCTCCTGGGACCAGATAGACTGGTCTGCTGTGAGGAGCTCGGGCTCCCCAGGCAGTGGAAAGTGCATATTTAATCAACATATGCAAAGCATCCATATGAACAGCAAATTATTGAGAAAATGATCAAATGCAATATTTAGAACCTCTCTGTTTGTATGTGCTGTGGGCTAATTTGGATAGGTGTACTTCATACCACACTCTGCTGGTTGGAGAGCTTAAGAAAATATCAACCAGTCACTTGCAGAGGAAAAGGAGTTGAAACGATTGTATATATGCAAGAAGGGGGTTGGTACTAGTTATGGCGGAATATGATTTCTCACATAAGCCAACAAAGAGGAATGGAAGAAAAAAATCAATGTTGAGCAGAGATGGGAAATCATGTTTCGCATATAAAGATCCCTCAAGAATTTCATTCATGGGGGGTCTCCGTCTCAGTGGATAATCTGATTATGTTATATAATTTCAATATATATGAAATACATAAGATTCCTTAATCAGTGGTCCATTAAGGGAGAAAAATTATGAAACTGAATCCCAAGCCCCCTTTCTTCCAGGATAAACATTTGTGTTTTGAAGGTCAAGAGATTGGCAGCAGTAGAAATTAAATTCCAGAATATATACACAGGCCAGGTATATTGCAACCAGATGCTCTTTTTCAGAAATTGCCCTGCCAGGACCTTAGCCCTGATTTGGGAATACAGCTCAATCAACCATGGAAAGAAAAGTGTTTAGCAATTTAATGGAGCAGTCTTGGACTTCCCCTGAATATCATTCTCATTAAACAAATTCTTATTTGTTTTTCAGCTCACCACAATATTTGAGATAAAGTAAAATATACTTTTCCATTGACTAGAGCAGCCTAACCTCTTCCTTGGTATTTGAAGTCAAATTTGTATCAGAATGTTAACTTGGTACATTCAGAATGAGTACTCAGGGAAGTGGTCGTTTTGTATAAACCTGAGGGAGCCTTGAAGAAGCAGCTCTGACACAGAGCTATTCCCTCTGGACACATGTCTTTTAGAGATTCTCTACTCTGCTCAGGTCAAAACTACAGTGCTGTAATTTGCTCTCAGGCTGCCCTGTTTTGCACTACTCCCCTGCTTTAAACAGCAACTTCTTTCTTTGTATATGATAATATTACAGATGAAGTCCTGGGTCCTAGGGCTCACGAATCACTCTGGGGACCCTCCAGCGTGGGTCCAAGAGTGGGAAAGGAGCCCAGGCAGCAAAGCAGATTGTACAAGTAAAATGCTAGTAGCATATCTGAGACGATTTTAGAACTGGCAGGCAACTCAGACAACATCTAGTCCAAACCCTCACTGACTGATAGGAAAAGTCCCAAAGAGATAGTGACATGTCCAAGGACACATTAAGGTAATTTATCAATGAAAATTACTAAAGCAGCTGCCATGTGCAAAGGTGACAAATAGTAAAGAGATGAAGAAAAAGGAAATAAAGGATAACATTTTTTTTTGAATAATCACAGCAGTTTCTCCAGCAGATTCTCCTATTGCCATTTCATAATAGATTGGAACTGGAAAATCTGGAAGTGCTCAATCAAGTTCAAGCAGAATTCCTAACTTCTCAATACATTATTTTTTCAAATCAACTTTATTCTGAAAGATCTCCACTGATGCATTTGGAGCATTTTGCACTATTCAACAGTCACTTCTTTTGACATTTGGGAAATAGAAAGATACAGGGGAGAGATTAAAAACTGAAGAAAAGTTAGAAGAAACCTGTCAGGTTAAAGTTAAAAGATGTGTAAAAAGATAGCCATATCCACTATTTTGTCCAACAGAAGCTCTAAAATTAGATTCCCACATGCAGATCAAAAGGAGGGCCACATGTCTGGGGCTTAGTTTTACAATTTATAAATTAGAAATGTATGTATTTTGGAGCTTAAACTGCTTAAGTACATAATCTGAGAAGTGTTGGCTTTAACATGACTCTACAGCCAGCTGGCTGCTGGTAGAATCAGACTAGAACCTTCATCAAAGGCTATTCTCACTGAATACTACCCACAAGGCTTCCAACTTGTGTTCTTAAGTTGCTAGAGAAGTTGTCAAGCCTGGCCACCTCTCAACTCAGCTCCCACCTGAGGCTCTTGTCCTGGGTACCTCCCCATTATCAGTGTGGGCCTCTTTGTGTTGATGACTCATCTTACTCTCACTTTCCCAAACCTGACCTGGTGTGTGATTTGTCCATACATGCATTATTGAAAAAGGACAAATAGGAAGGGAGCCAAGACGGCTGCTTAGTGGGGTGTGGGATTTAGTTCATCCTCCAGAGCTGCGAGTAAATAGACCGAAACAGTAGAGAACAACTGCTGGGGCCACATCAGTGACCATACACACAGTAAACACCAGTCTGGACAAGCTGGACTGACTGCAATCCCACCCAGAACTGTGAGTACCCCAAGCCAAGGTGGCTGGCGTCCCTCCCCCACAGGCTGCTTCCCAGAGGGGAAAGAAAGAGACTTTACTAGCAGCAGAGGCTGAGCGCAACCAACCTCCAATTGCGGACTTAACTAACAAATTCTGACTACTAAAAATAGGCCCCCAGCTCAGGTGAACCTGGAGTAAAAGCTGAGGTTGCTGGTTTTTGCCCCAGCACAGAGGGGCAGGACAGACAGAAAAAAAAAAAAAAGAGAGAGAGAGAGAGAGAGAGATTTTTGGATCAGACAGCACAAAATACTTGACAGGCTCTGGGCCCTGATGGAAAGGAGAGGGCACATAGGACTTGGCGATACACAGAGCAATGTGCCAACTTAAGCTCTTGACTGACAAACCCAAGGAATGGGGGCCCTGCTCTGAAAAGAATTTTTCTTTCTTTTCTTTTTTGTGGCTATGTTTCTATAGCTTGAATGTTCTTTGGATACAACAGTAAGACTTCTCAGGTTCCAACTGCTGCAGGCAAGGGCAAAATTAAGCTTGTCTGAGACCTTGTCTGGAGGCTGTGCCTTCCACAGGAGAGGGGTGTGGCCCAGCTCCAGTGGAATCCCCTCCCTCAAGGAATTCAGACCTCAGGGTCTGGAAAACTGAAGCAATTAAAGCCAACCAACAATCTCTCCTCTGTCTCAACCACACCTCCAGCAGGGACAGTCTGCTGAAGTTAAAGGTACCACATCACCTTATGCTGGTGGGACCTGCAGGCAGGCAAGTGCCACATACTGGACAAGATAGGAAAAACACAGAGTCTAAAAGCTTCATAGGAAAGACTTTCAACCAGCTGGGTCTCACCCTCAGGGAAAACTGATGCAGGTGACTCTTTCCTCCTGAGAGGAGGCCAGTTTGGACTGGGAAAATCTGACTGGGGTCTATAATACCTAAATAGACCCTCCTAAGGCGGGGGGGAAGGCACCATACAGGCAGCACAAGAAACAAGAAAACAAGAACTAAAAAATTCGGATCTAAGCTAGAGTTATAGAATAAGCTGAACTTAATGTCAAAGGACAGATAGACAAGAAAGTCATCCAGCAAGAAAATCCTAGGTAAAAAAGTGAAAACAATCTTCAGAATAAACTAATTAAGGAAATTAAATGCCTGGATGCCAGCAAAAAATAACAAATCACACCAGGAAAATTGAAGATATGGCCCAGTCAAAGGAACAAACCAACAATTCAAATGAGATACAGGAGTTGAAACAATTAATTCAGAATGGTCAAACAGACATGGAAAAATCTCATCAAAAATCAGATCAATGAATTGAGGGAGGATATAAAGAAGGCAAGGGATGAACAAAAAGAAGAAATCAAAAGTCTGAAAAAACAAATCACAGAACTTATGGGAATGAAAGGCACAGTAGAAGAGATGAAAAGAACAATGGAAAACTACAATGTTAGATTTCAAGAGGCAGAAGATAGGATTAATGAACTAGAGAATGGGACATGTGAAATCCAATAAGCAAAAGAAAATATAGGGAAAAGAATGGAAAAATATGAACAGAGACTCAGGGAACTGAATGACAACATGAAGCATACAAATATACATGTTGTGGGTATCCCAGAAGGAGAAGAGAAGGGAAAATGAGGAGAAAAACTAATGGAGGAAATTATCACTGAAAATTTCCCAACTCTTATGACAGACTTAAAATTACAGATCCAAGAAGTGCAGCGTACCCCAAAGAGAATAGATCCAAATAGACATACTCCAAGACACTTACTAATCAGAATGTCAGACATCAAAGAGAGAATTTTGAAAGCAGCAAGAGAAAAGCAATCCATCACATACAAGGGAAGCCCAATAAGCATACATTTCTCAGGAGAAACCATAGAGGTAAGGAGACAGTGGTATGATATATTTTAGGTACTAAGAGAAAAACTACCAACCAAGAATTTATATTCAGCAAAACTGTCCTTCAAAAATGAGAGGGAAATTAAAAGATGTTCAGACAAAAAAATCACTGAGAATTTGTGACCAAGAGACCAGCTCTGAAAGAAATACTAAAGGGACCACTAAAGACAGATAGGAAAAGTCAGGAGAGAGAGGTGTGGAGAAAAGTGTAGAAATGAAGACTATTAGTAAAGTAAAAAAGAAGAAAAATTAGATTTGACCTATAAAATCCAAAAAGCAAAAAGGTAGAAAAGAGTACTGCCCTTACAGTAATAACATTAAACGTTAATGAATTAAACTCCCCAATCAAAAGACATAGACTGGCAAAATGGATTAAAAAACAGGATCCATCTATATGCTGTCTACAGGAGACACATCTTAGACCCCAGGATAAACCTGGGTTGAAAGTGAAAGATTGGAAAAAGATATTTCATGCAAACAACAATCAGAAAAGAGTAGGAGTAGCTATACTAATATGCAACAAATTAGACTTCAAATGTAAAACAATTAAAAGAGACAAAGAAGGACACTATGTATTAATAAAAGGAACAACTCAACAGGAAGACATAATGATCATAAATATTTATGCACTAAGCCAGAGTGCTCCAAAATACATGAGGCAAACACTGAAAAGAGAAATAAACACATCTACCATAATAGTTGGAGACTTCAATTCCCTGATGGACAGAACATCTAGACAGAGGGTCAATAAAAAAACAGAGAATTTGAATAATACAATAAATGAACTAGACTTAACAGACATTTTAGAACATTACACCCCACAACAGCAGGATGCACCTTTTTCTCAAGTGCTCATGGATCATTCTCAAGGCTAGACCACATGCTAGCCTCAATAAATTTAAAAAGACTGAAATCATACAAAACACTTTCTAGGATCATAAAGGAATGAAATTGGAAATCAATAATAGGCAGAGGGCCAGAAAATTCACAAAATATTTGGAGGCTCAAGAACACAATCTTAAACAACCAGTGGGTCAAGGAAGAAATTACAAGAGAAATCAGTAAATATCTTGACGCAAATGAAAATGAAAACACAACATATCAAAATTTATGGAATGCAGCAAGGGCAGTGCTACAAGGGAAATTTATTGCCTTAAATGCCTATATCAAAAAAGAAAAAGCAGCAAAAATTGAGGAATTAACTGTCCGCTTGGAAGAACTAGAGAAATAACAGCAACTATCCCCAAAGCAAGCAAAAGGAAAGAAATAACAAAGATTAGAGCAGAAATGAATGAAATTGAGAACACAAAAACAATCTAGAAAATCAACAAAACCAGAAGTTGGTTCTATGAGAAAATCAATAAGATTGATGGACCCTTAGCTAGGTTGACAGAAAGAAGAAGACAGAAGATGCAAAGAAATACAATCAGAAATGGAAGAGGAGACATAACCACTGACCCTGCAGAAATATAGGTAATCAGAGGATACTATGAACAATTTTATGCTAATAAACTAGACAATGTAGATGAAATGGACAACTTCCTAGAAAGGCATAAACAATCAACATTGATTAAAGAAGAAATACACAACCTCAATAAACCAATCACAAGTAAAGAAATCGAATTAGTCATTAAAATGCTCCCAAAAAAGAAAAGTCCAGAACCTGATGACTTCATATATGAATTCTACCTAGCATTCAAGAAAAAATTAGTAGCATTCCTGCTCAAACTCTTCAAAAAAATTGAAGAGGAGGGAAACATACCTAACATTCTATGAAGCCAACATACGTGCATTATATGGGTTTGGCCAAAGTCTGTGTACAGCTTTACAGTTTTCCTATTCAGCATGAGTTCTGACAGAAAAAAATGGGGAAGGTAATCAAGGTGGATACTATTTTCAACCTAGCTAACAATGTGACCTTGGGAAGTCTATTTTTCAATCTCCCCTGACCTCAAAATACTCAAGTATTTATAAGAAGGAAATTTGGCTAAAACAATTATGCTCTCAGATTCATAGGGCAATTTTTGCTTCCATTCACCTCTTCAACCAGATTTAACCCAGTAACATCTTAGATAGCTGTATAATTTTTTTTAATGGTTTGGATCACTAAAACAAACCACTGAACTAAAAGGTCTCCAAATTTTGCACCCCTTTATTCAATCATTTAGTTTCTAATCCCTTTGTGCAATCATTTAGTTTCATAATCAGTCTTCATTAAAAATTTGAGGATCTGACATCCTGAAATACCAGCTGAATTAAAATATTTGAGATCAAGGTGATTGTAACCAACTGGAGACTGAAAATACACGTTAGCATTCTGCATACTTTTTATCACAAGGTAAATTATATTGCAGGAACTTAATGCAATGGAGTAAACATCTGTGGAACTCCTGTTTTGTACCAACATGTCTGGGTTGCAGGAATACAAAAATGAGGGAGGCATGTTGTAACAGACTCAAAGGTTGAGTGTTGACAGGATGAAACAATGACGATAACTAAAAGAAAGGAAAAACCTTTCCTTTTTAAAAAGACTGAAAATTTTTCCAGAAAAACCTGGAACAACTTTTAACAATGTTGACATAGCATGTAAATGGGCAACACACATAAACGTGTAATGCATTTTTATTCGTGTTCAAAGTTTAAATGAAAATGAAACCTCAATGAGGTTAACTATATTAATTTTTTTTTGACTTGAGAACAAATGTTTACTACACTTAATGGGGCCAAAGGGGCAACAAAAAGCATTGAAAACATCACTTGCTCACAAAAATAGGTAACTTGTTACCTTCTTGGTTGCGTTTGTTCATTTTACAAGGCTTCATTCACACATGAAAACAAGGTACCAATTCAATTCAAGTTCATAACAATTATAAAAGTAAACATTTGTTGGGACAATGTACAGTAAATCGCACTTTTCTTAACAAGCATTACATTTATATTTATAGAGTGTGCATAATACATGGAGTTATGGAAACATCTAATTGGTCAGATCATTGTTTATGGAGGAGGAGGCGATCATTAATGTTTCTTTTGTAGTCAATTAGTGCTGTTGGGGTTAATCAGCTTCCTTATTCTAGAACTCATTTTCATTGAGAAATCCTGGACAAAAATCATAATAATTCATAAAAATAGTAAGGAATTTCTACCTCCTCCACAAGTGAATGATAGAAGTAGGACTGACTGAGAAACTTTTTCCCTTATCTGAACTAAGTAAGGATCCATGCATTACACAAAATACCACAGACAGAGAAACTGATGTGAAAGGTTATTGGGACATCTTGGATTCTGGGACCACGTCTAGCTTTATTCTTTTTTTATTATTATTAATTTTTTTAATCGACAAGCCAAAACAACATACAAACATGACCATTCTTAGCAAACAAACATTCCATACATGGTGTACAATCAAGTGGCTCCCACAATATCATCACATAGTAGTATATTCATCACCATGATCATTTTTTTAGAACATTTGCATCACTCCAGAAAAAGAAACAAAAAGAAAGAAGAAAAAACTCATACATACCATACTCCTCCCTCTCATTGACCACTAGTATTTCCATCTACCCAATATATTTTAACCTTTGGTCCCTCTATTTTTTTCTATACCCCTTACCACTCCCTTTCATTGACACTAGTATTTCAGTCTACTCAATTTGTTTTAACATTTGTTCCCCCAATTATTTACTTAATTTTAATCCATATTTTTTACTCATCAGTCCATATAGATAAAAGGAGCATCAGACACAAGGTTTTCACAATTACATAGTCACCTTGTGAAAGCTATATCATTATACATTCAAGTTCAAGAAACATGGCTACTGGAACACAGTTCTACAGTTTCAGGCACTTTCCTCTAGTCTCTCTAATATACCTTAAACTAAAAAGGGGATATCTATATAATGTGTAAGAATAACCTCCAGGATAACCTCTCGACTCTGTTTGAAACCTCTCAGCCACTGACACTTTACTTTGTCTCATTTCTCTCTTCCCCCTTTTGGTTGAGAAGCTTTTCTCAATCCCTTGATGCTGAGTCCCAGCTCATTCTAGGATTTCTGTCCCACGTTGCCAGGAAGTTTTACATCCCTGGGAGTCTTGTCCCTCTTAGAGAGGGGGAGGGCAGTGAGTTTGCTTGCCATTTGGTAATAGGCCACATCTGAGCAACAAAAGATGTTCTCTTGGGGTGACTCTTAGGCCTTATTTTAAGTAGGCTTAGCCTATCCTTTGCAGAGATACGTTTCATATGAACAAACCCCAAGATTGAGGGCTTGGCCTATTGATTTGGTTATCCCCACTGCTTGCAAGAATATCAGGAATTCTCCAAATGGGAATTGAATTTTCCCCCTTTCTCGCCATTCCCCCAAGGGGACCTTGCAAATACTTCTTTATTCACTGTTCAAATTGCTCTGGGAATTATTTATCAGGGCATCACACTGGTCAAACCTACAAAATCTCATGCCCTATTCAAAGTTCCATGTACTTATGGTGTTCAATTAACCTGTCCATATAAGTTATATTAGGAAATGCACCAGTCAAAATATAAATTTTGTACCAAATAAACATTTTTTGCTTTAGTCTCACACAGAAGTTGAAGTCTTAAAATATGAATGACCATCTATTTTCAATACTCTGCAATTTTGACATTCCTTTGTTCTTCCTCATACAAAACATTTTTTAATTTGTACATTTAGCCACTATCATTGTACACTCTAGGCATTCCTAGATTATACTATCTCAGTCTTCTTCCCTCTATCATTCTCACATTCAGTTTCATTTAGTGTACTTACATTATTGTGCTACAATCAGGTGGCATTGTGCTATCCATTTCTGAATTTTTACAATCAGTCCTGTTTACTATCTACCAACTATATCAATTTTGATTATGAAAAATTTTCCTTTCTTGGCTTTTTCAAGCTTGGTAAAAATCCCCAAGTGTGTAGTGCGTGGGGTTTTCTTTTTGCACTCCACAAAAGAACAACCTTTATGGAAGAGACCGTGAAATAGTACCTGCCCTATAGCTATTCATGAAAAGTTTGTTGACTAAACTAGAAGTAGTTTTGGTGGTTATGATGTTCTGCAGGCTGCCCTACTCATTCTCCTTTATTTCTCTTGAATTTGGCCCTGAGGGACCCATCTCCGCAGCTCTCACTATATCACTAATTCTGGCTCCCAATGAAAACTTGCCAGTTCCATGAAGTCTGCACAGCCTAAATATTGAGCGGCAAATGATTTCCAGAAACAGTATCGTGTCCTGACATAAAAGTATAGTCTCTGAAGCCAACTCTTTTCAAATTCCAATTCTTCCCAGTTTTCTAATCTGAGATGTAGATATAATAATAGTCCCTACTTAATAGGCTGTTTGAGGATGTGATCAATGTAAAACACAGACTGTTACTGCACTTGGGAGAGCTGTACAAGAGGTGGCTACTGTTATTATTATTATCAAAGTGTTATTAAAAACCTTTCGTGGTCTCAAAAGAGGCACCCTATGTGGCAACTTTTTGGCCACAGGAAATTCACTGAAACTGTTAGCCCTTCTGGACCATACTATACATATGGCAATGTCCAGGCACCATCCTTCTGTAAACCAGGAACCTTTCCTGTGTTGTGCTGGGAGATGAGCTGGGGAGAACATCCAGCCCTCTGTCATTAGCAGAGCATGGTTATAGGTGAAAGGGCTGGAGCCCTTGTTTGTGTTAGTGCAAAAGAATGAAAGGTTGAGTTCCACTGCCCTAGATGGTCCTGGACATAATTCATTTTTCAAATAGTGGGAACAATATCATTCAACTCCTCTCTCTCAACTCAGTGTCTGCTTTTATCCTCCACTTCTAGGAAAATTGGTACCCAATTATGGTAGCTCACTCATCTCAGAATTCTGTGTTATTTCTCTCCCCCCTTTTCTAATGGTTCTTAATTCTGACTGAAACTGAAAAATTTTAATGTTCTGTCTTATTTCATATCAGTTTTAGGAATTTAAATGACATCAACTCATTTTTATATCAAAAAATTCTTATCATCAAATAGATAAGAAATAAAGCTGTAAAATGTTTACAAATGATGTTAATGTTTTCAATGGAAGAAAGCTGAAACAAGAGTAAGAAGAATAAAAACAGTGAGGGAAAATAAATTTAGGTCTGAGCTCAAGTAAAACAATAGCAAATGGGAAATGAAGCCTGTAATTTAACAATCAGGAAAAATTAACACATCAAGTCAAAAAGCTTTTGTTAACGGAGTACATAATATAAAAAAAAGACAATTACTAATCAGGCCAAGTTTTTCTTTATAACTGTGACTATACCTAAATATTGCCAAATATATGAATAAAAAAAGAAAAAATTAGTTAATGATTTTTAATTGCTCTTTTCTAAGTGATGCCAAATGTATATTAACAAACAGCTAAATGATTGACTGAATGTTTTGGTTTTCATCTGGGTGTTTGGTGTCATGTAGATAAACACACAATCTAAAGAGCATCATATTAGCAATCAAAAAGCAGAGCAGCAGCAAACTGAAGAAATGATGAAGGATTTTAAATCCTTGTTGCACAGATAAATACCATGAAGACATTTCTAAATCCAAATACCAAAATACACTTGTTAGCAGCCTTTTGAAGTCTAAGTTGTACTTTTTCTGCAGTGTTGGATCTTTCTTGAACTTTCAATATTACCTACTGCACTCTTATTTGAATTTTAATATTATTAGCACATATTTTGTTAAACTCCAAATGTAGATAGAATAACCACCCATTTATGTTTGCGTGGAAGCCTCAGTAAAAACAGGGTTATTCTTTTGAGCAAAGCATAAATAGCAAAATATAAGCACTAAACGTTACTACAATTTATAGAAATTATAAATTGATCTCCATAAGTTAATTTAGTGACAAGTGCTGGCAAAAAAATAAACAACAAAGAGAGGATTTACATATTGTGGTGGTTAGATTCAGTTGTCAGCTTGGCCAGATGAAGGCACCTAGTTCTGTTGCTGTGGTCATGAGCCAATGGTACGTGAACCTCATCTGTTGCTCATTACATCTGCAGTCAGCTAAGAGGTGTGCCTGCTGTAATGAATGATGTTTGACTTAATTGGCTGGTGCTTAAATGAGAGAGCTTAACGTAGCACAGCCCAAGCAGCTTGGCATTCCTCATCTCGGCACTCGCAGCTCAGCCCAGGCCTTTGGAGATGCAGAAGGAAATCACCCTAGGGAAAGTTATTGGAACCCAGAGGCCTGGAGAGAAGGCCAGCAGAGATCACCCTGTGTCTTCCAGCGTAAGAAAGAACCTCAGTTGAAAGTTAGCTGCCATTCCTCTGAAGAACTAATGAAATAAATCTCCTTTTATTAAAAGCCAATCCGACTTTGGTGTGTTGAATTCTGGCAGCTAGCAAACTAGAACACATATACATAAGAATGTACAGAGAATGGCTAATATTGCACTAACTTTCCGAGCACATATGAATATTGGGGCTGGTCTCTCTTTGTCTGAAGCAGTGTGGTTTACTTTTTAGGGTGATAAAAGTAGGTTCTGGAAAAAATAATAAAAAAATCTTTTATCCTTTTCTTATTTCTCTCTCTCTCCTCTTCTCATCGTTTCTATCATTGCAAACTTCTACGTGCACAGCACCTAGTATGTCAGGTATATATCAGTGGGTATTACTGATCGCAAAGTGGGAGGGGGCCAGCCCCATTTCTCAGGGCTTGATGTCACACATACATTTTTCTCTAGATGGATCTTAAGAGGCTGCATATACATTTGCTCGCATACTTTTCCCCCCACCAATTAAAATAGATGCAGTCAGAATGCTAAAGTGCTGGTTAAAGTGTATTTGAATATTGTTCTGAAAAAATGAGTACCCAGACTTCAAAGCTAGAGAATTTATATGCATTGGACAACAGTATGCAGAGTTGCTACCCAACCCTTGGTGCCAATAAATGCTGCAGACTCACAAACTGTGGATAACCTAACATCCATTTATGCTTGCCATTGGTAGGCTTTTGTGGTTTTGTTTTGCCAGATATTTTTCTTTTAGTTTAGACAAAAATGAAAATGTATTGTTTCCTGAACACACAGAAAAGATGCACATTGAGGGAAGATGATTAGAAGCATATCATCTGGCCATTGTAAGTCAACCATTTAATATTTAATGCAAGGGAGCTAGAGGAGAAAACAGTAGTTAGTGGATATCTTCAATGCACCATGCATTTGACATACAATATATGAGATAATTCACCTATTAACCCATTCTGTAGGGTGACAAAACTGATCCTCCAAAAGGTCAATCAACTTACATCTCAGATCTTATGTTGATGATATTTATTTTTTTGGTTGCTGCTGTTTGCATTTACTGCTTATATACAAGTTGGGTTCTGTGCCTTTGCCTTCTAGATTGCCTCCTCTTTCAACTCATAGCTGCTTCCAAGTGGGCCTTGCAAAATCCGTAGGGCTCTGCAGAGAGCAGTAGAAAACCATTACATCAGGCCATTCTGCCTTTCTAATAAAAATTGTTCACTCCTATTCTTTGTTTATATGTTTATGTTTGCCTGAAATATAAAAGAAAAAGAATTGCAAATCCTTTTTTCTCTCAGTTTATATGATTTTCTTTAAAGGATATATAATAATTATAATAATTATCAACTACAATAGTATCTAACCTATTGAGCTACAGAAGCCCTTCAACATAATGTACTTTTTTTTCCCATTTAACTGTAAATATTCTGTGAGTTACTTACTTAGTAATTCTCATTTTACGGATGAGAACTTGAGGTCCCAAAGAAACTCTAATATATTGTTAGTCAATTTATATTATCAAAAACATTGTGCTTTAACAAGGGTGTTTAGCCTATTTGCATTCTTATCGTAAAGATACCTTTGGTTTTATTCTGGTTGTACTGTTTTGTGACTTCTGGTGTTATTTTTTAGGCTTACCTTTCGCTTTCTTTCTGATCTGTCTTTTACTTAAGTTAATACATTTTCCTAGACATTTATTTTTGGTTATGTTTTTCTTTTTTTTTCCTCTTTGCTTTATTTCTTTCTGATAATTTTTAAGGAAAATAAGTTCTATCAAATTAAACTAGAAATTACATTTTTATATTTAAAAAATACATTTACACCTATTTTAATAAATATCAATGCAAAGAGAATATCCCTTCTTAAGTAAAATGAGAGTCACTTTCAGCTCATCTCACCACTTCTTTAAAAAAAGAAATTGTTTAAAAATTTATTTAAGCTGCAAAATAAATATTTACATTAATTACTTGTATAGCCTATAGAACTGTTTATACATTCAGTTCCAAGGTTTTTCTTTTTTTATACCAAGTTCCCTTTTGTTTTTATTAGATAAGTTATAGTTTTACAGAAAAATCATGCATAAAATGCAAATTTCCCATATCCCACCACATTCCTAACCCCTTGCATTGCTGTGGTACATTTATTTAAATTCATGAAATAACATTTTATAATGGTACTATTAACTATAGTTCATCATTTATAATAGGGTTCACGATTTGTATCCTACAGTCCTATGTTTTTTTTAAAAAAAATTTATTCTACTAATATATACAATCTAAAATTTCCTCTGTCATCACATCCACATATATAATTCATTGCTGTTAAATACATTCACAATGTTGTGCTACCATCTTCCCCACCCATTACCAAAATTTTGCAATCCACCAAAACAGAAACCCTGCACACTTCAAATATTAACTCCTCATTCCCTACCCACCCCCCAGCCCCTGGTAACCTGTATTCTAGACTCTGATTCTGTGAGCTTGCTCATTCTAATTACATCGTATCTGTTAGACCATTCACTATTTGTTCTTCTGTGTCTGACTTATTCACTCTACACGATGGCTTAAAGGTTCATCCATGATGTCACATGTATCAGAACTTTATTCCTTTTATTCCTGAAAAATATGTCACATTCTGTTTATCCATTCATCAGTTAATGGACACTTGGGTCTCTTCCACCTTTTGGCAATTGTAAATAATGCTGCCATGAATATTGGTGTGAAAATATCCATTTGAGTCCCTGCTTTCAAATCTTTGGGGTATGTACCTAATAGTGGGATTGCTGGGTCACATGGTAGTTCTATACCAAATTTTGGAGGAATTTCCAAAAGTCTTCCATAGCGGCTACACCCTTTTATAGTCCCACCAAAGATGAATGAGTGTTCCTATTTCTCGACATCCTCTCCAACACTTGTAATTTCATTTTGTTTTTTAATAGTAACCATTCTAATGGGTGTGAAATAGTATCTCATTGTGGGTTTGATTTGCATTTCCCTAAGAGGTAATGATGTTGAGCATATTTTCATGTGCTTTTTGGCCATTTACATATCCGTCTTGGAGAAATGTCTATTAGTCTTTTGCTCATTTAAAAAAAAAATTTCTGTCTTTTGTTTTTTGTTTTTTGCTTTTTTAGGTACTTGGTCTGTGAATTGAATCTGGGTCTCCCACATGGAAAGCGAGCATTCTACCACTGAACCACTATTTTTTTGTCTTTTTTTTGTTGTTGAGTTGTAGGATTTTGTAATAAAATCTGGATATTAAAACCTTACTGATTATGTGGTTTCCAAACATTTTCTCCTATTGAGTAGGTTCTCTTTTCATTTTCATGATAAAGTCTTTTGACACAGAAAAGTTTTCAATTTTTATGAAGTCCCATTTATCTTTTTTTTTCTTTTTCTGCTGTGCTTTGAATGTAAAGTCTAAGGAGCTGTTGCTTAAAACAAGGTCCTGAAGATGCTTTCCTGTTTTCTAATAGGAATTTCGTAGCCCTGGTTCTTATATTTATGTCTTTAATCCATTTTTAAATATGGCATGAAATAAATCCCCCTTCATACTTTGCCCATCGATACCCAGTTCTCCCATCACCATGTGTTCAAGTAAGGTCGAAAAAGCTTTTTAAATTTTGCTATTATTAGCAGTTTATTTCTCTGTGTATCCTGTGATGGTTAGGTTCATGTGTCAATTTGGCCAGGTGATGGTGTCCAGTTTTGTCTGGTCAAGCAAGCACTGGACTAACCATTACTACGAGGACATTTCATGGCTGGTTAATAAATCAGAAGGCTGGTTTATGAAATTATCAGTTAATTGCATCTGTGGCTGATTACATCTACAATCGATATGTAGATAATGGGAGTGTCTTCCTCAATGAGAAAATCCAATCCGCTGGATTTTATCCAATCAGTTGACTTTTAAGGGAGAAGAGAGAACATTCATTTCTTTCTCAACCAGCCAGCCTTTTCTGGAGAGTTCATTGATGACCCTCATCAGAATTGCCAGCTAGTGGCCTGCCCTAAGGAATTTGGACAGTTATATCCCATGTTGAGTGGGACATTTTTATAAAATCTCATATTTACAGATCTCTCCTGTTGGTTCTGTTTCTCTAGAGAACCCTGACTACTGTACATCCCCTAGAGCCTCTGCTTTACAAAGCCGCCTGTTGTTTTAGCTGATGCATACATATTCCTAACTGCTATATATTACTATGAACTTTAACATTATAAAGTATCCTTTCTCTTGTTTAATGCTTTGTGTCCTGAATTTTACTTTGCCTATCCTGAAGACCTCAATACTTGCTTTCTTTTGTTTGTATCCGAATGGTATGTCTTTGCCCATCACTTTGTTTTTATCATTAATGAACCATATTTTTAAGGAGTGTCTCTTGTATATGGCATAGAGTTATGTTCTGCTGTGAGAACCCATCTGAAGATTTTTTTATATAAAAAAAAATGAGTTAAGCCTTTTCACAATTATTTATATGACCTCTAAGTTTGGACCATGCTGAACACTCCTGTGTGACAGAATATGGTGCCCCAAGTTAACTTTACTGATTTCTGAAGTTTTCTCCCATATAAATGAACAAAGAAATTTATTTGTATTTTCTGTTTCCTAGTTACGTTGTAGGCATGAGTTACAGGTGGTTTTATTTGTTATTCTTTTTGCTCTGCATAATATTTTAAGGATGTGTGGAAGAAATTCAAATTTGAGTTTCTACTGTCACCTTACAGAAATGTGAATCTTTATTGTAATAAATATTGAGATTAATACAAAGATTCTAAACTTCTTTTAAAATCTATTTCATTCAGAAAATACTGATTCATTTCATTCTGTTCAATGAACTGAGCATTTGTTTTCATTTGAAATGTGGGAACTGTGTTAGCAAAGTTTCAGGCAATTGATGGTCAAATTCAAGTCAAAGAATATGGCCAAGTAGCCCAATTAGATATATCCCTAGCATGTAATTGGTTTCTAGCTTTTCTAATTTATTGAAAACCCAAGTGTAGGTATTATTAATTATTCAGTATCTCCAACAATTCAAATATGACAGTGTGTTCACAGAAATAGATCTGGGAGTTGATTTGACAATGACTGTGAGTATAATAACTTGTAAGTTAACTAAAATGGCATCACTTCTAGGTTGTCCCACTGCTTAATCGGAACTGAATATTGGACTATATATATAAATATAAATCACTGGGAGATCAGTGGAGACAGCATCCGTTCTCCTCGTGGCTCTTTTTGGTGCCTGGATCAGACTTTCTCTTGGACCAACAGACTCTAACACCTCTTCTGGAACTGGTTCCAACTGATGATGAGCTACATCTGGCCTGTGAAATGAAAATAGCAAAACCTTTGATTGAGTCCAAGTTAAGTGGATCTACATCATCTGCTCAGTCAACTTTTGCCAAGATGAATGATGCTGTGTCAGTGTTCTGTAATTTCAGAGGTGGGTTTCCCTTTTTCAAAAACAAAGTGTTTCCCTTAACTGAGCAAAGAAAGAAAGCAAAAAAGAAAAACCGCTGCCTGTGAAATGCATTTTGGCTCTTTCGTATATTTGGAAAGAAAAACTCTTAAATAATCCTATTTGGGCCTTTTTTGCTTGTCTTAGATCCTGCCCATCCTGGTCCTTATCAAGTGGCACGAGGGGGCACTGTAGTAGTGAAAGTTCTGGAGAAGTACTTCATTTCCTCACTTGCTAGTGTCAAAAAAGCCTAAAGAAGAACAAGAATGTGATGGAAAAGAGTCAAAGAAGTCCAGAGACTCTGTGTGTTTCCTAGTTGTTCTAATTCCCAGCTCAGATTGGAAGACACCTACTCCAGAAGGAACACAAATGATGGCAGTAAGAAGAGTGATAAAAGTGAGATCTTTGAAGATCATTTTACATAGTTTCCCAGTTTCCCACACAGAAGAGCAATAAACATAGAAAGAGAAATAAGCTGAAGACGTGTGCTTGGCAAACTTGAGAACTCAGCCAGCTATGTGACTAGATGGTCGTAGGAGAGGCTATAGTTCAAATCTCATGCCTAAATTCCAGGTCTGGTTGATCTCCATAGAGAGATAGAGAGGTTGGGGATTTCAATATGAGGGTTGCTAAAATAGCACAGTAAAAGTGCCTAAAGATTATGTACTTGAATGTGCTGTGGTATTGTAATTACTGGTATAACCTCTACATGTTTAGGTCCCACCCACCCATGATACAAATGAGGTCACTTTGACATTACTTTCCAAATTCTGTTAGTATGGTGGCTCTGCCACAGTAACTATAAGGCTTCCATTTCCATAAACTTTTTAAATTATTATTTAAGTGATATTGGGCATATCCAAATTGATTTCTATTAGGAAGAATTGATCTAGGTTTTTACCTACTGGTCTGTGTTCCAGCGGTGTTTTTTGTTTGTTTGCTTGTTTGTTTTTTTGGCATTGGCAGGCTCCGGGAATCAAATCCAGATCTCCAGCATGGCAGGCGGGAATTCTGCCACTGAGCCACTGCACCACCCCTTGTGGTGTTTTAAATTCCCTAATGCCATCTCTCTCTTTTCTTCCTCACCAATTAATTTGACTGATTCGACAATGACTGTGAATATAACAACTTGTCAGTTAACTAAAATAGCATCACTTCTATTAACCAAAATGCAAGAAATTCTGAATTAACCAAAATACAAGAGATTCTTCAGTTATCTTGTAAAGACTGAGCTGTCACAGTAACATTTAACCCTAAAAGCAACTTTGGTCTTTTGCATTAAGTTAAGTGGGTTTGCATACACCCATTTTATTACCTCTGCACTTTGCCGCATTCATCAATAGATTATCTAACAATAGAGAGATAAAAGAAGACCTGAAAAGTAATGGGTTGAGTTGTAAGAGAAACAAGCTGTGAGTCTTAATCCAATTACTGGAGCCCTTTATCAGCAGAATGATATCAGACACAAGGTAGAGAAAGACACAGAAAACCTCCAGAAATGTAAAATTCAGCAAAAGAGAACAGAGACGTCAGAAGAGGTTGCATATGCATTGCCATGTGACAGAAGAGGCAAGGAACAAGGGTCACCGGCTGCCAGGCCCAGAACACCACAGTTTCCAGGAGAAAGCATTGCCTTGATATGCCTTGATTTGGAAATTTTCCAGCCTCAAAACCTTAAGCTAATAAATTTCCATTGTTTTAATCTGACCCATTTCATGGTATTATTTGAGCAATCAAGGAAACAAAAACACCAGCTATTGAACTGCAGGCTGAGATTAAACATACTTAAAAAATATTTTTTAAATGTATAAATTATATGTATATAAACCATAAAATATTTTTAATCCACTTTAAAACTTATATTTGAATAACAATTAATTTTAGTAAATAAACATTCATCATTGGGGTCAATAGAAAAAAGAATTGTCATTGCAGAAAACAGACCCAGTAATACAGAGAACAAACCTGAGAAATGAGGTCAAATGTTCAAGATAGGTCAAAGAGACTAAATAAAATAAGCAAGGATGGCAAAAGAACAAAACAGCACAATTAATAATGGAAATCTTAAGGATGTATATAAAAATTTGTATCTAGATAATAGAAAATATACTTTCTTGGCAAAAGCACATAAGATTTGTCTTCAAAAAACTTCATTAAGTTATAAAATGTCAAAATAATTCAAACAACAGTCTGATCACAAAGCAATGAAGCTAGAAATCAATAACAAAACAGAAATATCCTTCATCTAGAAATTTAAAACTCTTCATGAAATAATACTTGGTCAAAAGAGGAAGTACATACCAAAATTGTAGAATTCCTAAAATATTAGACTTATGAAAACAGCACATATGAATTGCGATTGATTTATGAACGAAAACTGAAACAATAGTGTAATCTTAAATTGACATTTAATCTAAAATAATAAGAACTAAAATGATCATAATTCTTCTAAATTATTATAAAGAAGATTCAGATCATATTCAAAATATTACTGAAGAAGGAAACCTTACAAACTGAAAGACAAACATAAAAAAACTTTCAAAAAAGCATGTCCAGATTTGAAAATGGAATAAACTCTAATTAGATCACAAACCAAAACGACACTTCAATATTCAAGAAACACTTGAAGCAAAATGCTGAAAAATGGCTTAACATAAAAGAATGGGGAAAATGTATTCAGGCAATATCAACCAAAACAGGAATAATTTTATTAATACCTAGGTAGATCAAATTCATTTCTTAAGATTTTTTACATACGGCAAATATGCATTGGACATCTATCATGTGCAAATGTTTAATCCACTTGGGTGGATTATACAGTTCAACACAACAACAAACAAACAAACAAACAAAACCCCGCAACACAACAGACAGCCCTGCATGGTAAGGGAGAAAAAAATTTAACAAATAATATATAATATATATCAAACAGGGTGAAAAAAGTTTCAAAAGAGACAAAAACAGTACTTTTAATGAAGACAATTTAAACAAGATAATTCATTAAGCTGCCTAGTTCATAGAATAACATATATATATATATATCAATGTTTTCATATACAAGTAATGGTCTATTGATATATAAAGAAGAATGATCCCATTTATGGTAACAAGGATAAAATATGGCTGAAAAATTCTTACCAAAAAATATGCAGGATCTTTAAGAAAATTTAAAAACCAATGAGCTTAAATAAAGCTTGAATAAATAAAAAGGAAAGTTCTGTTCCAAAATATAAACATTCAATATTGTAAATGTGTCAGATCCCTCCAAATTAATTTAAAAATTAAATGTAATTTTAATTAAAATACCAATGGGATAATGTTTAGGAACTCGGTAATTTAATTCTAAATTTCATATAAAATTATATTAAAAAATAACCTAGAAAACTCTAAAAAGAAAGAATAATAAGCAGATCAGCCATGCATGAGAAAAACTTAAATGTTATATACTATAGAAAGTAAGGTAGTTTGATATTTTTTAAGCAGTTTTATTGTAATATATACAATCCATCCAATGAGTAAATCAGTGACTTTTAGTATAGAGTGTACATTCATCACCACAATCAATTTCAGAACATCTACATTGCTCCAAAAAGAAAAATTCCATACCCCTTATCAGTCACCTCTCAATCCCTCTATTCTTCTCCAGCCCTACATAACAAGTAATCTGTCTCTATACATTTATTTATATTTATATTTTATATAAGTGAAATCAAGCAATATGTAGTACATTGTTTCTGGTTCCTTTCACTTAGCATAATGTGGTTTTTAATTTTTTTTAATTAGAGAAGCTGTTGGTTTACATATAAGTCATGTAAAAATACCATGTTCTCATAAACCCCCCTATTTTTGACACTTTGCATTGGTGTGGTACCTTAGGTGTTATTGATGAAAGAATAGTAAAATATTACTTTTAACTACAGTCCATAGTTTGCATTGGGTGTAATATTTTTCCCCATATGCCACCCTATTATTAACATCTTGTAATAGTAGTGTACATTTGTTATAATTCATGGAAGAATATTTTCATACTTTTGCTATTAACCACAGTCATCATACAAAAACAAGGTTGACTGTGTTATACAGTCCCATTTTTTATCCTCTAGCTTTCCCTCTAGTGACACACATGACCCCAAACTTCAACCACATTCACATTCATAATTCAGCACTCTTGTTTACACTCACAGTAATGTGCTACCATCCTCACTACCCATTTCCAAACCTTTACAATCAACCTAACTATAAATCTTTAAAAGTAAGCATCGCTTACAGATTCTCTACCCCCATTTTATCCCCTTGTAACCTATATTCTAGATTCTGACTTTATGAGTTTGCTTATTAGAATTAGTTCACATTGGTGAGATCAAACAATATTTGTCCTTTTAAATCTGCCTTATTTCACTCAACATGATGTCCTCATGGCTATTCATATTGTTGCATGCATCAAGACTTCATACCTTCTTATAGCTGACTAATATTCTATCATATGTATATGCCACATTTTATTTATTCACTCCTTGGTTGATGGACATTTGGATAACTTTCATCTTTTGGCAATTGTGAATAATAATCCTGTGAATATTGGTGTGCAAATGTCTCTTCAATTTCCTGCTTTCAGTTCTCCTGGGTATATACCTCATAGCAGAATCGCTTAAGGAATCACCAAACCATCTTCTACAACTGCACCATTTTATATTCCATCAGCAGTGAATGAGTGTTTCTGTTTCTCCACATTCTCTCCAACACCTGTAGTTTTCTTTCTTTTTTTTTTTTCAACAGTAGCCATTCTAGTACATTTGAAATGATATCTTACTGTGGTTTTGATTTGCATTTTGCTTGTAGTTAGTAATGTTGACCATCTTTTCATGAATTTTTGGTCATTTATATTTCCTCTCTAAAAAAAGGTATATTCAAGTTTTTGCTCATTTTTAATAGGATTGGCTTTTTTTTATTGTTGAACTGTAGGAATCTTTATATATTCTGTATATTAACCCCTTAGCACATATGTGGTTTCCAAATATTTCCTCTTATTAAGTAGGCTACCTTTTCACTTCCTTGACAAAGTCCTTTGAAACACAAACTTCAATTTTGAAGAGGTTCCATTTATCTATTGTGTGTGCGTGCACTTTGGGAGTAATGTCTAAGACACCACTATCTACCACAAGATGCTGAAGATGTTTTCCTACATTTTCTTCTAGGAGTTTTAAGGTCCTGGCTCTTATATTTAGGTCTTTGGTCCGTTTTGAGTTAATTTTTGTATAAGGCAGGAGGTGGGGGGGGGTGCTCTTTCATTCTTTTGCCTATGGATATCCAGTTCTTCCAGCACCATTTGTTGAAGAGTTTGCTCTGTACCATTGAGTAGACTTGGCAGCCTTTCCAAACATCAATTAGCCAGAGATATGAAGTTCTATTTCTGAATTCTCAATTCTAATTCCATCGGTCAATATGTCTGTCTTTATACCAGTACTATGCTGTTTTGACCACTGTAGCTTTGTAATTTATATAAAGTCAATAAGTGTGGGTTCTCCAACTTCCTTCTTTTTCAAGATGTTTTTATATATTCAGGGCCCATTACCCTCCCCAAAAACTTGTTAATTGGCTTTTCCATTTGGGCAAACTAGGCTGTTGGAATTTTGATTGGGATGGCATTAAATCTATAAATCAATATGGGTAGAATTGACATCATAATGATGTTTAGCCTTCCAATCCATGAACACAGAATGTCCTTCCATTTATTTAGGTCTTCTTTGATTTATTTTGGAAATGTTTTGTAGTTTTCTGTGTTCAAGTCCTTTACACCCTCGATTAAATTTATTCCTAGATATTTGGCTCTTTTAGGTGCTATTTTAAATGGAATTTTTTTTATTTCCTCCTCAGATTGCTCATTATATAGAAATACTACTGATTTTGTGTGTTGATCTTGTATCATGTTTCTTTGCCGAACTCTTTCATTAGCTCTAATAGCTTTGTTGTAGTGTTTTGGGACTTTCTATACATAAGATAATTTTATCCACAAATGGTTCAAGTTTTACTTCTTCATTTCCAATTTGGGTGCCTTTTATTTCTTTTCTTGCCTAACTGCTTGAGCTAGAACTTCTAGCACAATGTTGAATAGTGTGGTGACAGTGAGCATCCTGCTCTTGTTCCAGATCTTAGAGGAAATGCTTTCAGTCTTTCACCATTGGGTATGATGTTAGCTGAGGGTTTTTCATACATGCTCTTTATCATGTTGAGGAAGTTCCCTTCCAATCCTATATTTTGAAATTTTTTAACAAGAAAGGGTACAATATTTTAGTGAATGCTTTTTCTGCATCAGTCAAGATGTTCATGTGTTTTTTCCAGTTCATTTTGTTAATGTGATGTCCTACATTAACTGACTTCCTTGTGTTCTACACCCTGGCGTACCTGGAATAAAGCCCATATAATCATGGTTTATAATTCTTTTAATGTGCTGCTGGATGTGATTTGCAAGTATTTCAAAGAACCAACTTTTGGATTTGCTAATTCTCTCTATTGTTTTTTAATTCTCAATTTCATTTATTTTGGCTCTAATATTTATTTACTTCTACTTGCTTTGGGATTAATTTGCAGTTCTTTTTCTATTCCCTTCAGGTGTGTAGTTAGGTCTTTAATTTGAGCTCTTTCTTCTTTTCTAATGTAGGCATTTAGGGCTACATTCAATTTCTCTCAGTCCTGCCTTTGCTGCATTCCATAATTTTTGATATGTTGTTTTCTTATTTGCATCCAGCTCAAGATATTTACTGTTTTCCTTGCCATTTTAACTTTGACCCACTTGTGGTTTAAGATGTGTTGTTTCACCTCCATATATTTGTGAATTTTCCAGTTGTCTGCCTGTTATTGATTTCCAGCTTCATTTCATTATGTTCAGAGAAAGTGCTGTGTATAATTTCAAACTTTTAAAATTTATTGAAACCTGTTTTGTGATCCAATGTGTGGTCTATCCTGGAGAATCCATGAGCACTTAAGAAGAACAAATATCTTAATTGTTAAGGTGCAAAGTTCTGTATATTTCTGTTAGGTCTAGTTCATTTGTCATATTATTCAAGTTTGCTCTTTCCTTATTGATCATCTGTCTAGATGTTTTACCCATTGATGAGAATGTGTTTACTGAAGTCTCAATCTCTTATTATAGAGACATCTATTTCTTCCTTTAGTTTAGCCAGTGTTTGCCTCATGTATTTTGTGGCACCATGGGGTTAGGAGCATAAATATTTATTATTGTTATTTGTGACTGATATATTGCCCCCTTTTAAAATATTAAGTACCCTTCTTTGTCTCTTGCAACAGTTTTGAATTTAAGGTCTATTTTGTCCATTATTAGAATAGCTACCCCAGCTCTTTTTGCTTACTGTTTGTGTGGAATGTCTTTTACCAGTTTTTCACTTTCAACATATTTGTGTCTTTTGGTTCTAAGTTGAATCTCTTGTAAACAGAATATAGTTGTATCATATCCATTCCACAAATCTGTGTCTTTTGATTAGGAGGTTAATCCATTAACATTCAATGTTATTGCTGTAAAGGCAGTCCTTATGGTATTTCCTAGTCAAAACAGGGCCAGGGACTCTCTCTCAGTTTTTTTCATGGGAGGGAGGTGTGTGGTCTAGGAAATGAACCTGGGTTTTGCGCATGGAAGGAGAGCATTCTACCACTGAACTCTCTCACTCATTTTTCAATGATAGGTTTGCCTGATAAAAAATTCTTTGCTGGAAGTTTTTTCTTTTCTTTCAGAATCCTAAAAAGATCATACCACTGTCCCCTCACCGCTATTGTTTCTGAAAAGAAATCAGAATCCAGTTTATTGCAGTTCCCTTGTATTTGATAAATCGCATTTCTCATTCTGCTTTCAGGATTCTCTCTTTATCTTTACATTTGATATTCTGATTAGTATATTTCTCAAAGTAGATCTATTTTAATTTATTCTGTTTGGAATAAATTGTGCTTCTTGAACATGTAAATTATTGTCTTTCATAAGTGTCAGGATTTCATAAGTGTTGAGATTTTTTTGGTCATTATTTCTTCAAAAATTACTTCTGCCCTTTTCCCCTTCTCCTCTCCTTCTGGGACACCCATGACATCTATGTTTGTGTCTCCATGCTGTCATTCAAATCCCTGAGACCCTGCTCACATTTTGTTCCAGTCTTTTCTCTATGTATTCTGTTTGTAAGGTGTCAATTGTCCTATCTTCTGGTTCACTGAGTCTTTCTTCTCTTCTGTTGTGCCTTTTACTCTCATAAGTTCTGTTATGTTTCTTTTCATACTTTTAATTTCTTCTTTATGCCTACCTTGTGACTTCTCAAAATTCTTTATCTCTTTAGTCCTATTTCCCTTCATCTCCTTCACTTGATTTAGATTTGTTTGAACATCTTTGATTAGTTGTTCTTAATTCTGTGTCTCATGTGAAGTTTTAATCTGTTCCTTTGACTGGGTCATATCAGAAAGATATGGCTCTTAGTATGGCTTGTTAATTGTTGCTGATGTCTAGACATCTGATTATCTTGATGAGTTTAGTCTGAAGATCAATTTCTCTCTCTTATTCTTCATTAAATTGTTGTTTGGCTTGGTATTGAGACTCTTTTATGACACTTTGTCAACTTATTCTAGACTTTTAGAATTGTCTACGTTTAACTGATCAGACTTTTTCAGCCCTTCTTTATCTGATTCTTGCCCTGGGCATGTGGAACAGGGCTCAAGATTGCATTATTTGCATGTTTCATCCCCCAAAGAAAACCTCCTTCTTCAGGAACCTTGAATTGTTCTGGTTTTTTTGTTTGTTTGTTTTGCTTTGCCTCTATAGTTCATTTTTTTTACACTTCTTTTGTTGCCTGTAGCTGCTTTTGCCTCAAAGGCTAATTCTGGGATGAACGTCATCCAAAAAGTACTTTCCCAAGTCAGTATTTTCCAGCCAAAACAGGGCCAGGGACCCACAGAGAGGGTGCAGATCAGTTCCAAAGAGCCCTTGGGAGAGGGTCAGGGAAAAAAACAAAAGCCTTTTTGATGGCTCTTGAAAGCTGCACTTTCCTGGCCTGACAAGCAGACAATGCTTTCCAGCAAACTGTTCCCTGTAGCCCTAAGGAGGCACTGTGTCTTTCAACCTTCACTGCCTTTGCCCCCAGTGGCAGCACAGTTGTAACAATAGCTGTGGCAGCCCTGTCAGGGGTGGGCTAAATAGTGGTTCAGAGCCAGGATGCAGCTATCTAAATTCCCTGGTCAAAAGTTGCGATCAGTACTCAGCTATGCCCACCCTTGTTCTTGGGGAAGAGGATTTCCACATTTCTCTCTGTCTGCAACAGCCAACCAGGGATGAGACCTAAGGTGGCTCACCTTGAGGGTGAGGGGTGGGAACCAGCAACTGCTGTGAAACAAGTTACAGCTTTACCACAGGTTCTCAATCTCTTTGTCCCACTCTTCCCTAGATGCTATACAGTGCTCCCCTCACTTCCAGAGCCCCAGAACAGTTGCTTCAGACAATTTCTGTCTGTCTACTAGTTGTTTTTGGAGGACAAGTGAGTCCTAGAGCTCCCTACCTCATCATCTTCATCAGAAGTTAGTAATTTGATATTGGTACAAGTATATGTACTGAGACCAATAAACCATATATATCCAAGCATATCATGGGAATTTAGTGAAGCAGAATGGTGGATTTTCATATGAATGGTGCAAGATGCATTAATAAGCAAAATGTACTTATTAGTACCTTGAAATGTTTTAAATAATACCCTTAATGTATTAAAAATAAATATGGAAACTTCTCATTCATTACATAAAAATAAATTTCAGATAGATAAAATTTCTAAATATAAAAATTAAATTTAAAACTTCTTGGAAAAATAATGGGAATGGGAAGGGCCTTCTCAGCCAGACACAGTATTAGAAATGAGAACTTCCATAAATATGTATACATTACAAACAAAAATGCCTACATTTAAACTATTAATAAAATAAAAAAGGCAAGCAATAGGCTTGATAAATTCAGTTTTATATATGACACGAATTCTTAATATATTAAAATGTCATAAATTATTGAGTTAAAACTAACAAACACGAGACAGTGTAAGAACTCAGTTCAAAAAGAAGGAAACACATATGACCTAAAAACACGAAAATAGTTTAGCTCTTATTTAAATAAATGTAAATTTTTAAAGGTAGCACTTTTCCCCTTATCAGGTTGGCAAAGACAAAAAATGTGTTAAAATAGTTTTGGTGAGGGTGTGGAGAAGTACTTAGCACTATAAATTAAAGAAATGACTGGACTTCATGTGACATATACTTGTCTGTGTAAACAAAAATGTATAAAAGGACTTCAATCCCCATTTAGGCAGAGAATTTCAAGAAACAATTGCATCCATAATAACAACCAAAATAAATTGCAACACCACAAATAACAGGTTTTTTAAATCCATAAAAGAGATGAAAATGCAAATAAGCTTAAATGACCTAGATACCAGAACAGAATGATCCCTTCATAAAAGAAAAGAGACCCACTATTGTTCTCATCTCTGGCAGAATGGCAAGAGAAGGAAGACTCTGCCATATATGGGAATAAAGAGAAAAGAGCTGGACTTTTAATGAACTTTTAATAGCTATGTGTGGGTGGAAAAACATTTCAGAATTCTAGTCATAGAATAAGTCTGAACCATCAGCCAAACATTTCCCATGGTTCTTTACTGAGAGCTCAATGTAATATGCCAAAGGCTGGGGACAGGACAGGAGAGCTATATCCATACAAGGTATGCTGGGACTTTAGCTATGAAAAGTTGAGAACAGAGCACATGACCACAGAGAAACACTCCCTTGAATTCTCCAAAGGTATAAGGCAGTTGCCTTATAAAAGCTGTGTCAGGGCACTAAGGCACAGAGAGATTTCTTGAAGCACAGAAAGCTGGAGAAGGCCTAGAAAGTTAAAGAGATTTTCTAGCCATCAAATAAAGTTGCAGAGGAGCTGTAAATAATAGAGAGATCTTCACTAGATAAGAAAGTTGGTGGCTCAACTACAAAGCACAAAGATACGTTCAGAGTTCAAAAGACAAAGTCCTGACTCTGTCCTCAAAATATTTGAAAACAGTGGTGAAATTCATCAAATGGAGATTGCAATGAAACCTAAGCCTTGCTCAACTACAGATTGCCTCAGCAAGGCTACCCACCCCCAATGTAGCAGCTGACAGAAGACGGTGTGCACCTTTTTCTGGAGGCATATATTATTTACTTCAAGTCTATATTGTTCTTTATATATAAAAACAATGACAAGATTAACAATGAAGCAAGAAAATGTGATCCATGGAAGAGAGGAAATAGTCAATAGACAAACCAATTGAGGTCCCTGATGTTGGAATGATCATATAGGAATATTAAATTAACTGCTATAAAAGTTCTGAAAGTCCTAGTGGAAAATATGAACCATATGTGTGGGGAAAGACCTGGAAACTGTAACAAAGAACTACTTGGAAAAGCTGGAAGTAAGAGATACAATATGACAAATAAGAATTTGACTTCAACATGTGGAGTAACTCTGACCTGCTCCCCAGTGAAAATAGTGGAAATTGTATAAAAGCAACCATTTAAAGCCTCTTGAAATGATCTTAAGGGAAGACAAGAAATGAAGATATATATATTCAGAAAACCTATTAAAATCCAGTAAGAAAAGGAAGGGTCTGTGGTATTTCAATGAAGACTGCTCAGTCCCTCCTATTCAATGAGGCAGTGACTCCACTGCAGAATGCCGCAGCCAAAATGCTAGGCTCCTTCTATCCCCAGGTGCCAGCCAGAGGACTTTCTTCTTGGGAGGAGTAATACTTGAGTATTTTGTATATTATTCCCAGCTAACTTATATGCAGGCTGGATCCCAAGTGAGTGTGGTCAAGAGATGTGTTTCCCTTCTTTCATCCAGCCCTTGGTTGGAGAACGAGGATGTCTCTAGAGCAGGATGATGAAAGTATTAAAGTCACGATCGCCCTTGCCCCCAGTCATGAGGCAGTGATTCCATGGTAAGAATAAGCAAGTTGAGAGGACCCCAACAATCACAAATTGTGAATGGATTAAACAATCCAATCAAAAGGCAGAGATTCAGCCAACATGACAATTAAACTCACCATCCTCCCCCTCTCTACATGGGACATGACTCCCAGGGTTGTGGACCTTCCTGGCAACGTGGGACAGAAATCCTAGGATGAGCTGGGACTCAGCATCAAGGGATTGAGAAAACCTTCCAGGCCAAAAGGGGGAAGAGAGAAATGAGACAAAATAAAGTGTCAAAGGCTGAGAGATTTCAAACAGAGTCGATAGGTTATCCTGGAGATTATTCTTATGTATCATATAGTTATCACTTTTTTAGTAAGGTATATTGGAGAGGCTGGAGGGAAGTGCCTGAAAATGTAGAGCTGTGTTCCAGTAGCCATGTTTCTTGAAGATCATTGTATAATGATATAGCTTTCGCAATGTGACTGTGTGATTGTGAAAACCTTGTGTCTGATGCTCCTTTTATCTATGGTATGGACAGATGAGTAAAACAGGGATTAAAAATAAATAAATAATAGAGGGAACAAATGTTAAAATAAATTTAGTAGCTTGAAATACTAGTGATCAATGAAAGAGAGTGGCAAGGAGTATAGAAAAAATAGGAAAACAAAGGCTAAAATATATTAGGTAGATGGAAATACTAGCAGTTAATGAGAGGGAGGGGTGAGGGGTATGGTATGTATGAGTTTTTTCTTTTTTCTTTTTATTTCTTTTCAGAATTGATGCAAATGTTCTAAGAAATGATCATGGTGATCAATATACAACTATGTGATGATATTGGGAGTTATTGATTATATACAAAGAATGGAATGAAAAAAAAGACGGAGATTGTCAAAACAGATTAAAAAACATGATTCAACTATATACCGTCTACAGGTGACACATGGACATATGTTAGATCCAAAAGTACAAATACATTTCTGAAAAATATCTTTTTTTCTGATTCTAATAAGTTTTTTCTATGAAGAGGAAAATTTGTTAATGGGGTATTAAGTATAAAGCCATAGGCATACAAATTACTGATAGAATTTGTGTTATATTTAAAACAAAATGTCTGTGGTTCTGTAAGAAGGAGGGGGGACAGTTAAAATAAAGCTATTAGCCATTAAATAAGAAAAGAGAGTAAACTTGCAAACTTTAGTTTTTGTGTTCTTTTTGTTTTATATTTTGGTATCTTATTTATATTCATCAATAATGTGACTAATTGTTCTTTGTTTTGTTATTATAAATGACTATATTGTATCATTTGGTTGATTGCAAAATTGGTGCCATTTCACCTCCCTCTCCTGTATTTGTGTCCATATTCTCTTTGTGTAACTTTATGTTGCCCTCCCATTCTGAATATGGGTTCTGCCTGTGATGTTTACTTTGACCAGTGGAATACTGGCCCAATGTGATGTAAGCAGAGACTTGAAAAGTGTTTGAGTAATTGGATTTGCTCTCTGCTCTTACAGAGAAGGAACATTGTTGACCTATCCTCCAAGAGGAGGAAAGACACATGAAGTAGAGCTAAGTCATCTCAGTAGAACCAGCTGAGCCTATCATGGATTAGCCCACAGGGATTAGCCCACAGGGACCCCCGCTTAGATCAGCAGATCCACCTACCAAGCCCTCATCCGACGACAGAGGGATCAGCCCGCCCAGCTCACAGCGCAGAGCAGTTGAACCTCACAGACTTGTGAGCAATTTAATATTATTGATATACAGCATCAGGCTTGGGATTTTTTTTCAAGCAGCAAGGATGTGGCACTAGGTAACTAACACACAAGCATATTTATATGTAATGTATATATTAATACTAAAGTCCCTTGTGATGTCGCAATAACTAAAAATTCTACGGGGCATTTTATAAATTCAGACTTTCGTTGGCTATTAGAAAAATAGTGTGGCACAGACTTGCATAATCTCTCAGGAATGTCTTGGAGAATGGATATCCTTCTTCCAATTTCTCTCAGATCAATTTTTTTATTTTCTTATGTTAATTATTTTTATTTATTTTAAAGGTGAAATTTACAATTGGCAATACAAATTTATTGTTGGTTTATTTGTATTATTTAGCCTTCTAGATTAATTTGCAAATTGATAACTAAGAATTAAAAACATATTATCAGTCTTTGTTTCTTTTTTTTTCTTATTTCACTTGTATTTTGCTACAAAGCTATCTTTACCACCAAAGAAAAAAAATCAGATGTTTGATTCATCTGATTTGCAAGCATACAATACAAAGGCCAAAATCTGTAAACTTATTATTCAAATAACTTTGGGGAATTGTAATCAACTTGTAAGTTTAGGATTCCCTAATGTTTTTGCCCAACAAATATGTTATTGTGAAATGTACAAATTTTGAATAATAATGTAAGCAGTCCTGTTACCATCTTAGTTTTCCTACTTTTTATTTCCTTTAAAAATAATGTTGCATGCAATGGAAAAGACAACCTTGAAAGATGGAATCTTTTCTTCAATCCCTCACATTTCTAAGCATAAAAGGAATTATGAAAAAATGACAAACTTTGACCCTACTCTCTACCTACTTATGCTATTTTGGATGTTTTGAGATAATAGACGTCAGTACGTATGGTTTTCTTGTAGGAATAATACATGAACTTAATGCTAGCAACAATAAACTATGTAGTAATAATTCTAGATTTTACTCAAAGACAAGTTCAAAGATAATGCATTTTAGATGACAAAGATAATAACTGGAAGCTCTTTTCTAATGATCTTTATTTATATCAACTTTATCTATATCCACCTACTTAAAACTTAACCCATAAAAAGGGAAGCCACAACATTTGATTGAATTTAGAATTATCTTTATCTTTTATGTTCGCTGTCCACCAAGGCAAAAGTTCTCCAACTGCTATCCAGGGCAGAAAGAGTTGGGAAAAATTAGTTTCCTAATCAATTAATACAAATGTATTAAAACTCACTATAGAATTTTCACTGGGAGAGATACTGCCAGGGAGATAAAAGAAACTCCAATATATTCTGAAGGAACCACTATGTACTTAAAGAAACAAAAAAAAAATCTGTGTGAAACATTAAGTTAGTGTTAATTTGAGTGTTAGAATTTTGGAGGGAGTCCCTTTTTGAAGAGCCATGAGAAAGCCAGCAAATGCTGCCATGTTCACCATGTGCCTTTCCAGCTGAGAGAGAGACATTGAACATCAATGGCCTTCTTGAACCAAGGTATCTTTCCCTGGATGCCTTGGATTGAACACTTCTATAATTGTTTTAATTGGGACACTTTCTTGGCCTTAGAACTGTAAACTAGCAATGTATTAAATTCCCTTTTTAAAAGCCAAAAAAAATTGAGTGTTAGAGATCATATATGTGATAGACATTTGGAAGGAAATTTTAAAAGTTAGGGAAGGCTTCTTGGAGAAAGTGGCACTTCTTATGAGACTCGAGGTCATCAAGGGCTTGCGTAGGCACTGTTACTGCCCTGGGCTTTATGCCAGCCTCATAAATTGCTGTGGCCCATGTATGATGGACAAGGCACAGTGCTGAATTGAAATCAAATGCCTTTTTCTGTGTGTGTATACAAAGGTCATAAGAACAAGAACAGAGCATTCGATATACATAATAATGATTTCCCTGTCCTTCTCTTTCCTGATACATTGAAGAATTAGCAGAGAATAATTATGAACTTCAGACTTGAATAGTTTGCCCTTAGGCTATTTAACCAAACTGAGGAAATGAAAACAAAAATGGCTGAAAGCAGGTGTTTTATACAAAGACATGGGGTATAAATTGGGGTTGGAAACATCACAGGAACAAGATGGCACAAGGACAGACTGATCACATGAAGCAATGGGGGTAAAAGGTCAATGGAAGTACAACCAAGATCTTGTTATTCTTATTTGTCTGAAAGTGAAAAACAAAACAGATGTCATTTCACTCTGCAAGAGGAGCTAAGAGGAGAATTAAGATAACGTCAGAAAGGATAAAATGGATCAAATGGAAAGCTAATAGAATAGTAAAGTAGCTCTGATGTATGAGAGGTTTAAAAATTTTTTTAATATAAATAAATGGCAAATAGTAAATTAAGCAGAAGCCACAGTGCAGGAGAATGGGCAAAGACGTTAAAGTTAGATAAAGCCAAAATAAATCCTGGTTGTTGAATTTAAGAGCTGGGAGCTTCTAAGCCTCACTTTTCTCATCTTTCAATGACGAGAAATGACTTGCTTTATAAGTGAAAATTCATTGAGAAAGTGTATGTAAAACACTGTTCATAGTGTGTGGCATATAGTAGGTGCTTAGTAAATGATAACTAATGCCAAACTACTATTAATTATATATTATCTAAAACAAATGCTTTCCTTTTGCAACCATGCTAATTTAGATAGAAAGGAACAGCCAACTTCAATGCCTTGATTATTAAGTTAAGACTTCCATAACAGCTCTTCTAAAAATGAGAGCCAAGCGTGGTACCCATGGTGACTGAGCATCACATAGTAAAAGAACATGGGTGTTTATATGATTTTGCTATGATGGAAGTTGTTTTCTAGCTGATCTTTCTAAAATTCGTATGTTTATTTTGAACTTGTTTATAATTGTTATTGCTTCATGGGGAATTTAATCATTTTCTCTATGTGTATTTCTTCCTAACGAGAAAGTAGACCATTTCAAAGAGCAGAAAGGGACTGTTGATCTAAGCTTGGAAACAAATACCCTGAGGTCTGGGATACAAATGCCATATGCTCCAGGGTTTTAAAGCAAAGCAAGACACAGAATCTGAATGACAATTGTGCTATCACTTGGGAGAGAAGGTTTTGCCCTAGTCTTTCAAACCAACTGTTAACAACCCTTGTGGCATTAACTAGCTCTTGTGCTTGGTTGAAAAACATATATCATTATCTAAGGGAGGTTTGGTTGGGTTTTATGCTACATTGTATTTTTTTTTTTTGTATGCTATATGGCGGGGTCACATTTCATTCTTATTGCAGCATGATTTGTTGAATTTTTGTTTGTTTTGTTTGTTTTTGTTGGTTTCTTTGTTTGCCTGTGTAGTGCTTGGGCCAGGAATCAAACCTGGGTCTCTCACATGGCAGGCAAGAATTCTACCCCTGAACTACCCTCACACCCCCTACATTATATTTTTTATATTTACAAAGATTGCACATTGCAGAGTACCGCCTAGACAAATAGAAAACATGAAATGATACCCAAGTATAATGACAAGATCATCCATTTCCCAGAACTGAGCAGACTGATTTCAGGGAGTGAATTTACTCACTATTACATCACATCCAAAAGTAGTTCTTACTTATTGCTGTTAAATAAATGGTAATTAGGGCTCCAGAAACCTTGTCTCTATTATGAATCAATTATATGACTCTAGGATGGATTGACTCATGTTTTTTTGATATACTTGTCCATTTGGTTCACCGGGATCTTTTTCATAATGACTTCTGCAGTCAGTCTAGCATCAATGTGGCTGTACCTTCGAATATTAATAGTAATATTAATAGTTAACAAGTCTTGAGTGCTGTGTATTGGCACCTTTACAAGTGCTTTTACATTTTTAATCCTCACTATAGACCCCTATGCTATTATTATCCCCAATTTATTCATGTAAAAAATAGCTATTAAGAGATGAATTAACTTGCTAAGGGACCACACTAACAGGTGGTATGGATGTGCCATGAATTAGACAGTGTGACCCCAAAGTCCACATTCTTAACCACTTTGATATACTGCCACTGTGAGGAATGTGCTAGTCTTCACCATTAAGTAAAGACTAACTAGGTGATAAGACCTTCAGACTAAGTCTACTGTTATTTAATAAATTCTTAAGAGCATAGTATGTACAAGACACTCTAGCACACGATGACAAGACTACAAATAGTGAAAAGACAGGTTCCCTGCCTCAAAAGGGGGTACCTAGCCATACAAGGCTGAACAAGATAAGGTAAGCAATAGAAGTTGAGAACAGGGAATGAACATTCTGGGTATTGCCACAGAAAAGTTCATGAGCAGTATGCATTGTCAGAAAAATGAACTGGGGTACAAAGCATGAACTGAGACACTATTGTAAGTTATCAGTGGCTTTTCTTACCCTACTCCCTATTGATTTATTCAGCATTTGGGAATGGAAGAAGAGTTTTTATTGCTCCAACTGGTAGAGTAAATAATGTCCCCTCAAAGTTGTCCACATCTAAATGCCCAGAACTTATGAATATATTACCTTATATGGCCCCAAAGGTCTTTGCCAGTGATTAAATTAAGGATCTTGAGATGGTGAGAATATATGAATTACTCAGGTGGGCCCATTGTAATCACATAGTCCTTATAAGAGGAAGCAGTAAAGTTAGGGTTAGAGAGGAGATGGCCCAGTGATGATGGAAGTAGAGTTTGAAATGATGCAACCTCAAGCCAAAGATTGCCACTAACCTCTAGAAGGTAGAAAAGGCCAGGACAGAGATTTTCTCCTGGAGCTTCCAAAAGGAATGTAGCCCTGCTGATACCTGGAATTTATTTCTTTTGACCTCCATAACTGTAAGATAACGAATTTGCTTTGTTTTAAGCCACTGAGTTTCTGTTAACTTGTTACAGCAGCAACAGGAAACTAATACTTTCCCACACTCTTCTGGTGGATTTTTCCCTCAGTCCCTTCAGGCTAGGAATGATAAAAGCAATCATTGATGTAGCTCTTTTATACTTCATTCTAGAGGGATTATGCTGGAATTGGAAATCAGAATTTTGGATATAACAGTGGGTAGGGATTTATAGACTAGTAAATTATAGGGGACGCCTTCAATTCTTCCCCCAACAACCCTCCAATTCATTCAATCTGTATCTATAGCCAAGAAAGTAAAAATAATTTACTCTCACAGTTAATCTTGAGATACATTATCTCCTGGAGTTTTAATGGTCCTAACATTAATTTAAGCATCTACTTTGGACCATTATTCATTAAAAGATCTGTTGCCTGTTTATTTCAAAATATGATCTTACTAGTACATGGGTGCTTATATTATTTGCCATTCTTTATATATCCTTCCTCTCCACCTGGCATTACTTCTCACTGCATTTTGTTCAGATTTATATGCTTTATGATCAGAATAGTACCTGGTATATAATAGGTCATAAATGAATGTTGCTTAAATGAATGCATAAAGGACTGGAACTGATGAAAGATTAATTGTAGTTGATATTACTTTTCAGATTTACCAATAAGCTACTTGACACCTGTTCACATTTTGGCATATCATTCTTTCCTCTTTTTTAGTTGTACCACAATATAATTTTTAAAATTTATCAGAAATTACATTTTAATGAATAAGAGTTATGGCAAGATATAATTCTGTTAATTTGTTTCTTTAGTAAATCTTTAAAGTTAGAAGCTATGAGCAAAAGTTATTAAATTTTATTATGGACTAGACCTTGGGAAGCCAAGTAGAGAGACTTCTAAATCAAATATAGGTCAGAATAATTTGGATCAAATGTGAAGTTGGGCCAGCAATAATATTTTCCATTTGACATTAACATTAGCCATGGTCCTTTTAAATTGTTAGCTCACTTCAAATTGCTTTATCTGTGGCTTGAAATTAACTACCTAGTTCATTAGCTTGCCATATGGTCAGAAAATAAATTAAAGTTGAAATTGGTTTAGGTCTCTTCCTGAAAGCTGTATACTACTGTCCAATCTTGTAACTCATAAAACTAATAAACAGCAAGGGTCTTCCAGCAAAAAATTTTATTGGCAAAATCAATATGCCATATTTAATGAGCACACTCAGACTCACAACTTGGGACTACCAAGAGTTTCAGTGGATGAATTTATTTCTGGAAGAAGCTAAGACTCCTGAAGAGGAAACAGGGAATCAATTTACTCTGAAGAAAATAGTGTGAATGATCTAACTGGGAAAATTGAGGTATTAGAAAAATAATAAAGTCTTTCCAGTCAAGATGACTTTGTAGTCAAATAAGAAGACAATCTAATTTTAAAATGGAAAAAGAGCTCTTCTGTGGTCAGAGCCCGAATGACTACCCCTGCAAAGGGGCTTTTCATTGAATAACACTGCGAGGTATTTATTCCCTAGGTCATTGTTAAAAACAGTAGTTCAATTAGCTAGGAATTATAGAGGCTAATAGCTGGGTGTGATATCAAGAGAAGCAGTTCAGCCAGAAGCTTAACAAGGAGATCAAGGGAAGAGACAGCCTCTGAGGAGCTGTCTCTTAGAGGCTACACATGATGGGGAAAATAGACTTCACTGAAGCAATCCAGCAAAATCACTAAACAAATAAGCATAAAAAACAACCCCCAAATGGGAAGGATTAGTGTCTAGATTTACTACAATATATTATCTAAAATGGCTAGTTTTCAACAAAAAATTATGAGATGTGCAAACAGGAAAGTGTGAACTATACAGAAGACAAAAAAAGCTGGCAACAAAAGCTGCTTTGGAGGAGGCTCAGTGTAGAACTCAGCAGAAAGAGACTTTAATGAAGCTACCATAAATATGTTCAAAGAACTAAAGGAAAACATGATTAAAGAATTAAAGGAACATATGATGACACTATCACATGAAATAGACAATAATAATAAAGGAACAAAAAATTATTTTCAAAGGAAATAATTGGGAAATATGGAATTGAAAAGTACAATAACTGAAATGAAAAATGCACTAGAGAGGCTCAATAGTGCATTCTTGAGCTGGCTAAAGAAAGAATCAGTGATCTTGAAGATAGATCAATATAGGTTATGCAATCTGAAGAACAGAGTGGGGAAAAGATGGAAGAAAATTGAAAGAAAAATGAAAAGAGCTTCAGAGAAATGTGAATACTATTAAATGTACCAACATATGCACTGAGAAATCAGAAGTGGAAAGAGAGCACTAAATAGAAAATACATTCAAAGAATAATAGTTCAAATCTTCTAAATTTAATATATATATTTTTATCTTTCTTTTTTTCTTTGCATGGGCAGGCACCAGGAAACGAACCCAGGTCTCCAGCATGGCAGGTGGAAGTCTACCACTGAGCCACCGTGACCCACCCCTAAATTTGATTTTTTAAATACACCAGTCTATACATCCAAGAAACCTGATAAGCTCTAAATAGAATAAATACAAAGACTTCCATACAAAGATACATCATAGTCAAATGTTGAATGACAAAGACAAAGAGGAAATATTGAAAGCAGCAAGAGAAAAATGACTCATCACATACAAGGGAAACCCCATAAGTCTAATAATTGACACCTCATCAGAAACAATAAGGACCAAAAGATAGTGGGATTATGTACCTTATCCTAAAGATAAGACACTATACCAAGTAATAAGTATAATAATGTATTGTTGGATTTGCAATAGATATATATGTGACATGCATGACAATAATTAAAAGGAATAGGGAATAGAGCTATACATGATAAAACTTGCTGAAGGTAAGTTATATAAATCTGAAGTAAATATATATATTTTAAATCCTAAACAATCATTAAGAAAAAAGCTAAAAATATCGTTTAAAAATATTGAAGAAATTGAAATGCTGCACTAGAAAGTATTCACTTAGTTTTTTTAAAGTGCATACAGGAGGAATTGAAGGAAGAAAAAAGATGAGAATATGAAAAACAAAAAATGACAGACATAAATTCAATGGTATCAACTACAATATAAAATGTGAATAAATTAAACAATCTAAGCAAAGTGTAGAGATTGTCAGGCAGGATAAATAAAAACAGATCCAGCCATTCTCTCTCTCTCTCTCTCTCTCTCTCTCTCTCTCTCTCTCTGTCTTTCTCTCTTTCCCCTGAATTAATTTTATTTTTGCAGGTTTCCTCCTCTGGGTACAATTTTCAAATACTTTACATTTTCTCCCTTTGATTCATTTAGCAAACAAGTACTGAGTGCACCAAAAAAGTGCTAGTCAGTGTTCAGATTGTACAGAAAGTGTTTGCCTTCATAGAGGTTACAGTCTCTTGGACATCAATCTCAGCATGCTCATCATTATAGTTTTGTAAAAGGCCTTAAGTCACACCGCTATCTTTCTAAGGCCTTTACCTGAGTGATACCTGATAAATGTCAGCTTCAAGCTGAAGCTCTTACTGACTGCACCACTTACCAGGATTCTCTGCTGTGTGGTCTCTTGACCCCTGAGATATGATGAGATGTGGTGGAAACACCAACTTTAACAAGTGTTCTTCCTCCCGTGAGACCTGAGGATTGCAAGTATTTGGTTTTCACTTGACTTTTTTTTATTATAAAATATAGCATATATACAAAAAAGCAATAATTATCAAAGTACTTTTTAAATTATATAGTATAACACAGATACAAAGCAAATAAATAAAAAATCAATAGTTTTCAAAGCACTCTTCAACAAGTAGTTACAGGACAGATCCAAGTTTGTCATGGGCTACCATATGATCCTTTCATATTTTTCCTTTTAGCTGCTCCAGAATATAGGAGGTTAGAGGGCTTAAATATTTTTTATCATGACAATCGACTTTTTTCCTTTTTTTTTTTGTGAAAACTAACATATATAAAAAAAGCTATAAATTTCAAAACACAGCACCACAATTAGTTGCAGAACATATTTCAGAGTTTGACATGGGCTTCAATATCACAATTTTATGTTTTTACTTGTGGCTGCTTTAAGATACTGAAAACAAAATGAGATATCAATTTAATGATTCAGTATTCATATTCATTTGTTAAATCCTATCTTCTCTGCATAACTCCACTATCACCTTTGATTTTTCCATCCCTCTCTTTAGGGGTGTTTGGGTTATGGTGTTTCTAAATTTTTCGTATTGGAAGGGTCTGTCACTAATATGTGATAAGGAGATGAAACTATCTGATATTCTGGAGAGGCTGTGAAGCTTATGTAGGTAGCGGAGAAGCTTAAACTACCTATAGGCATGCCTAAGAGTTACTTCTGAAGAACCTCTCTTGTTGCTCAGGTGAGGCCTCAGTCTCTCTAAGCCCAACTCTGCAAATGATATCATTGTCCTCCCTGCTACATGGCACATGATATCCAGTGATGAAAGTCTTCCTGGCAATGTGGGAGATGACTTCTAGGTATGAATCTTGACCTGGTACCATGGGATCAACAATTTCATCCTGACCAAAAGGGGGAAAAGAAGTGTAATTAATAAAGTATCAGTGGCAGAGAGAGTTCAAATAGAGTTGAGAGGCTACTCTGGAGATTGCTCTTATGCAAGCTTCAGTTAGAACTTGCTACCTATCTTAATCTACCAGCCCCCAACCAGGACTAATTCAGCCAATCCTAAAGAACACCTAGGACAATATATAAAATTCCACAAGGGTTCCATGCACTAGAGCAACTTTCCAGAAACCTACAGCCTCCAGATGGGTCCCTAGTCCAGATAAGTCTAGAAACCTAGCTCAAAGTACATTTTAACAATTAGTTATAGAACATATTTCAAAATTTGGTATGGGTTACAGTTCCACAATTTCAGGCTTTTCCTTCTAGCTTCTCCAAGACACTGGAAACTAAAAGAAATATCGATGTAATGACTCAGCAGCCATACTTATTTGTTAAATCATATCTTCTCTATCATACCTCTTCCTTTGATCTTTCTCCAAATCTTTAGGGATATTTGGGTTATGCTCATTCTAACTTTTTTCTTGTTGAAAAGGGGTGTCAACAATATGGGATGGGGGATGGAATCAGTTGATGTTCTTGGAGAAACTGGTACCTCTGGGTTTCAGGACTTATCTGGCCTAGGAAACATCTGAGGGTTTTAGGTTTCTGAAAAGTAAACACTGTAGGAAACTTTTGTAGGATCTTAGATAGAGCCCTGAGTGTTCTTTATGATTAACAGAAATGATGTTGATTGGAGTTTTGCAAACCTTGGCAATTAGCAATATCTTGTTACATTTGTTACATTTCTTTTCCCCCTTTTGGTCAGGGAGACACTGTCCATCCCATAAAGCCAAGGCCAGTCTCATCCCTGGGAGTCATGTCCCACATTGCCAGGGAGACTCACACCCTTGGATGTCATGTCCCACATAGGGGGAAGGGTAATAATTTTACTTGTAGAATTGGGCTTAGAGAAAGAGAGGCCACATCTGAGCAACAAAAGAAGTCCTCTGGAAGTAACTCCTAGGCATAACTATAGGTAGGCTAGGTTCTCCTCTACAGAAATAAGCTTCACAAGAACAAGTCTCAAAATCAAGGGTTTGGCTTGTTGATTTGGGAGCCCCTAATGTTTGAGATAGAATCAGGGGTTTCCCTAGTGGTAAAGTTTAAGAGTTCCATATTTTTCCTGCAGTCCCACAAGGAACTTTACCAATACTTTTTAATTATCTGCCCAACATACTCTGGAATGTATCTGGGTATTACATTAAGCTATCCAGAATTACAAGCCCTCATTCCCATTCCGGGCTCCATGTATTTGGATTGTTTAAATGAACTATCCAGATAGATTGAGTTAGATTATGTGTTACAAAACATTTAGCTTTTGGACAAATAAACCTCTTTCCTTTGGTCTCAAACTGTAGGTGAAGTTCTAAAATACAGACACTATCATTCTTGATTCTGTATTCTGATTTCCCTTAGCTTCATTCTTATCTTTAAGTGAAGTCTGATCTCTTGTTCTGTTTCTTTAATAGTTGTTGTATGTAGCAATGCTTACTTTCAGAGTTGCAGAACCCCAAATCTGAGTCTTAGGAGTCACACAGATACCCAAAGTTCCAGGGAAATGCCAGGTTATACACATATAGCACAGAATCTCAGAATCTAGAAATAACACTTAAAGCTCAGGAATATATATGACTGCTATAAGAGTTTACAATCTAGACCCCAATTTTCTTATTAATATTCTTTAAAAGAGACCATACAATATTTTTTCTTTTGTTTCTGGCTTATTTTGCACAACATAATGTCCTCAAGTTTCATTCACTTCATTGCCTGCCTCATGAATTTGTTCCTTGCTATAGCTACACAATATTCCATCATATGTATACACCACAGTTCGCCTTTCTGCTTTTCAGTCATCGTACTCTTTGGCCACCTCTATCCACTGGTCACCAGGAATAAGGTCCAAAATAAACAATTCAAGTCTCACAGTATCCTGTTTAGTTGTACAATCATTATCACTCTCAATTTTAGACACTTTTCATTGCTGCAAAGACAAAAGTAAAAGTTAAACACATTCTTACCAAAGAGAAAATAAAAAAAATTTCCCTTAACTCTTGTTCCCCCTCTCCCCCCAATTATTTACTCCTAGTATTGCTGTGGAACTGGTAATGTCTTCCTGTTAAATATAGTTTATCCCCTATACCCCTCTATTTTTGACTTTGTACAAGATTCATATCTCTGAAGTGGTTCACGTAAAACTTATTTATATTTATTGCGTTACTCGGTGAGAAACATGGCTCTATTCAACCTCTTTCAAACATATTCACCTTAAATATGGCAATATTGCTTATAAACCCACTAATAAACTACCATCATTTCTATCCATTCCCATACATTTAAGTTCAACCTAATTAGGTAACGGTTCACCTATCTGTAGCTTCTGGGTATCTCTAAGTCTCCTATATTTTGCATTAAAAGACTGAGTTTACTTCTACCAAAGGATCATATTAGTGAAATCATACTGTATCTATCCTTTTGTGTCTGACTTATTTCACCCAACATTATGTCCTCAAAGTTTAGCCATGTTTTCATATACTTCAGGACCTTATTTTTCTTACTGCTACAGAATATTTTATCATATGTATATATCACATTTTGTTTATCCAATCATCTGCTGATGAGCACTTGGATTGTTTCCATCTTTTGGTAATTGTGAGTAATGCCACTATGAACATCAGTTTGCAAATGTCTGTTTGGGTCACTGCTTTCAACTCTTCTGGATATATAGTGAATAGTGGTATTGCCAAGTCATAGGGCAACTCACTATTTAATTATCTGAGGAACCACCAAATTGCCTCCCACAGTGGCTTTACCATTATACATTCCCACTAGTAGTGAATGTGTTCCAATTTCTCCACATCCTCTCCAAAATTTGTAGTTTTCTATTTAATTGCAGCCATTCTTATAGGAGTGTGATGTTATCTCACACCTATAAGCTATATCCTTTAAACCTAATGAAGATGACCATCTCTTCATGTGTTTTTCAGCCATTTGTATTTACTCTTCAGAAAAATATGTATTCACATCTTTTGCCCATTTTACCATTGGGTTGTTTGCTCTTCTGTTGTTGAGTTGTATGATTTGTTTAAATATATTGGATATCAAACCCTTATCTGATACATGGTTTCCAAATATTTTCTCCTACTGAGTTGGCTGCCTCTTCACGTTTTTGACAAAGTCCTTTGAGGCACAGAAGCATTGGATCTTGAGGAGTTCACATTTATCTATTTTTTCTTTCATTGCTTGTGCTTTGGGTGTAAAGTTTAAGAAGCTACTTCTTATTATTAGGTCATGAGGATGTTTCCTGATATTTTCTTCTAGCAGTTTTATGGTTCTACCTCTTTAAATTTAGATCTTTGATCCAGTTTGAGTTAATTTTTGTATAAAGTGTAAGGTAGGGGTTCCTTTTTCATTCTTTTGGCTATTGATATCCGGTTCTCCCAGGCCAATTTATTGAAAACACTATTCCGTCCCAGTTCAGTGGATTTGAAGGTTTTGTCAAAGTTCAATTGACCATAGATTTAGTGATCTATTTCTGTACTCTCAATTCAATTCCATTGATCAATGTGTCTATCATTGTGACAGTACCATGCTGTTTTGACCACTGTGGCTTTACAATAAGCTTTAAAATCAGGAACTGTTAATCCTCCCACTTTGTTTTTCTGTTTTAGAATATCTTTAGCTATTTGAGGTCTCTTTCCCTTCCAAATAAATTTGAAAACTATCTTTTCCAAGCCTTCAAAGTTGGTTGCTGGAATTTTTATTGGTATTGCATTAAATCTGTAGATCAATTTGGGTAGAATTGACATCTTAACTATATTTAACCTCCAGTACATGAGCCTGGAATGTCTTTCCATCTATTTGGTCTTCTGTGATTTCTTTTAGCAATGTTTTGTACTTTTCTGTGTACAGGTTCTTTACATCCCTAGTTAAGTATATTCCTAAGTACTAAATTCTTTTAGTGGTCATTTTGAATGCAATTTTTTCCTTAGTTGTCTCCTCAGTTAGGTCATTACTTGTGTATAGAAACATTACAAATTTTTACACATTAATCTTCTATCCCGCCACCTTGCTGAATTTGTTTATTAGCGCAAGTAGCTTTGTTGTAGATTTCTCAGGAATTTCCAAGTATAGAATCATGTCATCTGCAAATAATGAAAGTTTTATTTCATCCTTTCTGATTTGGAGGCCTTTCATTTCTTTTTCTTCCCTGATTTTTCTAGCTAGAACTTTGAGCAAAATGTTGAATAGTATTCATGACAGTGTCTTGTTTCTAATCTTAGAGGAAGGCTTTCAGTCCCTCATCATTAAATATAATGCTGACTGTGGGCTTTTCATATATGCCTTTTATCATATTAAGGAAGATTCCTTTGATTCATACCTTTTGAAATGTTTTCATCAGAAAAGGATGCTGATTTTTAAAAAAAAATTTTTTTTTTTTGCATGGGTAGGCACCAGGAATCAAACCCAAGTCTTTGGCATGGCAGGCAAGAATTCTGCCTCAGAGGGGCTGTCACACCACCCAGGGTGCTGAATTTTGTCTAATGCTTTTTCAGCATCAATTGAGAAGATCATGTGATTTTTTTTCCTTTTGATTTGTTAATGAGTTGCATTACGTTGATTGATTTTCTTGTGTTGATCACCCTTACATACCTGGTATAAATCCCACTTGGTCATGGTGTATAATTCTTCTAATGTGTTATTGGATTCTATTTGCTAGTATTTGTTGAGAATTTCTACATCTATATTCATTAGAGAGATTGCTCTGTAATTTTCCTTTCTGGTAACATCTTTATCTGGTTTTGGTATTAGAGTGATTTAGTTTTATAAAATGAGTTAGGTAGAGTTCCTTTTTCCCCAGATTTTTGGAAAAGTTTGATCAGGATTGGTGTTAGTTCTTTTTGGAATGTTTGGTAAAATTCTCCTGTGAAGCCATCTGGCACTGGACTTCTCTTTGTAGGAAGATTTTTGACAACTGATTGAATCGCTTTACTTGTGATTAGTTTGTTGAGATCTATTTCTTCTTGAATCAGTGTAGCTTGTTCATATGTTTCTGGGAATTTGTCCATTTCATCTAAGTTGTCTAGTTTGTTGGCATATAGTTGTTTGTAGTATCCTCATAATTACTTTTTTATTCTTCAGGGCCCATGATAACGACCCCCTCTCACTTCTGATTTTGTTTATTTGCATCCTCTCTCTTTTTTTTTTTTGTCATCCTAACCAGGGGTCCACTGATTTTATTGGTTTTCTCAAAGAACCAAATTTTGGTTTTATTGATTCTTTCTAATTTCTTTTGCTGTTTTCTAATTCATTTATTTCTCCTTTAATCTTTGTTATTTCTCTTCTTCTATATGCTTTAGGGTTCATTTTATTATTCTTTCTCTAGTTCCTCCAGGTGAATAGTTAAGTCTTCAATTTTTTGTCTTCTTTTTTAATAAAGGCATTTATGGCAATAGATTTCCTTTCAGCTAGCCTTTCCCACATCCCATAAAAGCTAATATGTTGTATTCTCATTTTCATTCATTTCCAGATATTTACCGATTTCTCTTGCGATTTCTTCATTGCCCCAATGGTTGCTTAAGAGTAACCACTGGGTCAATGAAGATTATGCTTAATCTCCATATATTTGTTAAAGTTATCATTCTTTGGTGGTATTGACTTCCAGCTTCATTCTGCTGTGGTCAGAGTAAGTGCTTTGAATAATTTCAATATTTTTAATGTGGTAAGACTTTTTTTGTGCCCTAGCATATGATCTATGCTGGAGAACGTTCCATGAACCCTAGAGGAGAATGTATATCCTGGTATTTGGGGGTGTAATGATCTATATATGTCTGTTGGGTCTAATTAATTTATCATATTGTATATGTTCTCTATTTTCTTATTGATCCTCTGTCTGCTTTTTCTATCTATAGAGGAGAGTGGTGTATTGAAGTCTCCACTATAATTGTTGAAATGTCTATTGCTTCCTTCAGTTTTGCCAATGTTTGCCTCATGTACTTGATTGGGAGCATAAACATTTATCATTGTTATTTCTTCTTGGTGAATTGGCCCTTTCTTTTTTTAAGTACATAGTGTCCTTCCTCATCTCTTATGATATCTCTACATTTAAAGTTTATATTGTCTGATATCAGTATAGCTATTCCTGCCTTCTTTTGATTATAGCTTGCATGGAACATATTTTTCCATCCTTTAACTTTCAATATATTTGTGTCCTTGATTCTAAGGTAAGTCTCCTGTAGCTGCATATAGATGTATCATATTATTTAATCCACTCTGCCAATCTGTACCTTTTAATTGGTGAGTTTATTACTTTGAATGTAAATGGAATAAAGTTTTTTCCTCTCTAACAGTACCTCATTTCTCTTTGCAACTCTTTCTGGACTTAAAAGTAAAACTTGATTGTTGTTTATGCTTAAATACAAGTTGGAAATCTATATTTCTGAAGGAATCACTCAACAGAAGAGGCATCAACAAGCAAACAAACAACAACAGTGAGTGGTAGCTGCAATGGAGGATCCCAACTTAGGGGAAATCATAGAACAGTGTGTCCTTGAACTTGGTCAATAGCTGTCTTAAGAGATGCTGAACTATAATTGCCTGATATATTTGTTTAAACTGTGTAAAAAACTCCTGTTTTAAAACTAGGTGATTTGTGTCTCAAAGCATTTTTTAAAGGATCATTTCCAAGTGATATTTAATTATAAGTTAGTACCTAGTTTGTTTGGTGTACAACATTCTCAGGATTTGTAACTCTTAAGTGTTCAGATAGAGGAATATTTTCTTATTATATGTATGAGTTCCTACTTTTCTGATACAACTACTTTTCATGTGGAGTTATCTCCTGTTCCCAAATATGTCCAACTTTACTCTGTAAAATATAAATAAAACAGAGATGATTCACGTAAGAAGAAAGAGAAGAATTCACACAAGGGTGGTAAAATTATAAATGAAAAGAGGAAGTAAATGAGAAAAGAGAGCTCACCTCCAGGGTTTCCTATCTGGGCTGCACATCAGAACCACCCACTGACCAGAACCCACATCCAGGGGCTCTGATTTAATTGTATCTGGGTTGCTGGCCTTGGACATCTGTGGTCTTTAAGCTCTCCAGGTGTATCTAACATGCAATTTGAGTTTTGAGGACGTGGCTCTGAGGTAAAGGCGGGGACAGTGATGAGGAGGGACACTTTGGAGATGCTGGCAATATTTTCTCCTTGACCTAAGGGACTTCAGTGGTGCTCACTTTATACTTATTTAATATGGTGTACATTTATTTGATATACTTTGCTATCTATTTTATAAATAGAAAGAAATATACGTATGGTTAAGTCAAACATGTTCTTAGCTTAATTCAGGTTGAGCTACCCTGATTCAGAAAGATCAGCTTTTCTCTATCTCAACCGCATACATGTAGGTGTTCCAAGAGCCAGAGGTCACAGCCTGTACTTGGAGCTGCCTGTCTATGAAGTATTCCACATGGCAGGAGCAATCCAAGCTGGTCATGTTCTTTAGTCAAACTGTCCATATTTACCCCAGCCCCAGGTATAGATGTCCCCTGTGCATGTCACTACAGCCATGTGCCAGAATCCACAGCTGGCCTTGGCTGCATCTCAGCCCCAGAGGAGATCCAGGAGAGCTAGGAAGGGCTGGACAGCTATGAAAGGGGCAGGGGCTCCCTTCTCATTCCCAGCTTCCTTCACTTTGGAGCTATACTCATGCAGCTCAGTGGCTTCCCCTGTGACTAGCTTCCCATCATCTATCAGGCTCCTAGAGGGCAGGGCCAGCTGCTGTATTCATTCCAGCCTCAGGTGTAAACATTGTCAGTCTCACTGACACACACACAGAGTGCCAGCCGCACACCACCACCTCAGCCATGGACAGGCCCTGCAGTGCTTCCAATAGCCTGGGCTCCAGCTCTGCATCCAGGGTCCCGTGGCCCAGGTGACCGTGCCTGTCCCCACCCCAGGAGAACACCTGGCTGGCCACATCCAGCAGCAGCACGTGCTTGGCACCCAGCTCCAGGTGGCATGCCTGCAGCCCTGGAGCCAGAGGCCAGTAGAAGGGTGCCTGTGGGCTCACATAGGCGCTGGCACTAGGCAGCAGGGGCAATGTGGGGTCCCGGGTCTGCTCCCCAGATCCGCCCTCCTCCGCAATGCCAGCACCACAGGGCCTCCCCGCACAGCACTGAGCCCAGCTCCTAAACTGCAGCTCAGGCCTGGGCCAAGTCTCGGCCACGTGCACAGAACCACAGAGAGTGCCTCCAAGGCCCATGTATCCCTCCTGAACTTAGCTTATATGGCTTCCATTGTAATTTGCTTTTCCCTTGCTAGTTTCTGAACTTTCTGTTTTTCTTCAGCATTTGAGAGTCTGATTCCTATGTGTCTTGGAGTGGGTCTATTTTGAATTCTTCTATTTGGGGTTCATTGGACTTCTTTGATTTACATATTTATCTCTTTTATAAGGGTTGGGAAGTTTTTCCCCATTATCTCCTCCACTATTCTTCCTAGCCTGGTACTCATATCCTCTTCTTCAGGGACACTTATCATTCTTACATTTGTGTGCTTCGTGTTGTCCTTCATTTCCCTGAAATCCAATTCAAATTTTTCCATCTGTTTTGGCATTTGTTCTTTTAAACATTTGAATTCAGCTGTCCTGTCCTCTAGTTCACTTATTCTTTCTTCTGCCTCTTCAAATCTGCTGTTGGGTGTCTCTAGTATATTTTAAATTTGGTCTACAGTATTTTTCATCTCTGTGAGTTCTGCTATTTTTCTAGTCATGCTTTCAAATTGTTCTTTATGTTCTTCTAGTGTCTTCTAGATATCTTTTATGTCATTAGCCAAACCATTGAATTTATTTAGGAGATTTTTATGTACACTTTTTTACTAGTTCTTCCAAATTCTGTGTCCACTGGTGTTTTAATGTGGTCATTTGGTTGGGCCATAACTGCCTGCATCTTCATGTGCTTTGTGATTTTCTATTGGCTTCAGGGTATTTGATTTTTGTTTGTTTGTTTGTTTGTTTGTTTTGGCATGGGCAGGCTCCAGAAGTTGAACCCAGGTGTCTGGCATGGTAGGTGAGAATTCTGCCACTGAACCCCTGTTGCACTGCCCTATTTGATTATCTTGATGAGGTTACTGTGAAAGTCAATTTCCTTCACTTGTCTAATATTTTCTATTTGCTTGGGTTTGCACTGAATGTCTCCTTTTGCTCTTGGTTTGTAGTAATTTCCTGCCAAACCAAGCCTGATCTCATGAAGGAGCTGCAACTCTACTTGAAGATATGCTGAAAACTAGGCAGATAGGCATTTTTCCAGGCTGTACTTTCTGCATCTTCCCAGCAGATAGTTCTCTTGAGCCCCTCTTCCCCTAAGAACCACCTTTCCCTGATTGTGGCAGTTGTCTGAGCAGTATGGAGACCCAGTGCAATTTCAGCCAAGGCCACTGGTCTCAGTGAACACTGAAAGCCACCAGCCCCAGGACTAGAGCATGAGCAGTGTCCAACCCAGCAGAGAATAGGCTTGTGGGCCTGATGGGCCTGGTGGTCACCAAGCTCTCCTTTGGGATGATCTTTGCTTGTGGGATTGAGTATTCAACCTCCTCTGCTCTCAGCTTAGCAGGGTGGCATGGCTCAGTTTGTTTCCTTGGCCATGCTTCTCCTGTGTACACCTGAGGGTTCTTGACCTCTGTGGGGGGAGGGGATTAGTAGCAGGACCCAATGAGTCTTTTCATGGGCCAATTGTAAGACCAGCTCCACTCTGCATCTCCTCTTCTTCCCAAATGGATTTTATCCCAGTCTAGGGCAAAAAAAAACAAACACAAAAACCAGGTGCCCACACCAGTCTGTATCAGGGGTTGGAGGCAAGCACTGTGCACTGGCTGGAAGGTTTATATACAGGTAAACCAAGTCTGTCAACTTCCTGGTTCCCCATAAGTGCTCCCAGCTGCAGAGCTGAGAAGGAATATCTCCCAAGGGTAGCTGTGGAAGCATGCAGTAGTTCAGGGTCATTCTGTGCCTTAAGGACCTGCTCTTTGCTACGTGTTGCCGCATGCCCCAAGTGACACACTCACCCCATTCTCTCCATCCCAATTTCCCCACTTTTTCATCCAGGACCTCCCTACGTAGTGTGGAAGACCCTCTGTGGTCATTTCTGCCCTGGAACTGCTGTCCAGTTGTTATTCGGTTATGTCTTTAGCTGTTCCATGGAACAGGTATGAACTCAGCCTATTCTATTCTGCCATTTTCCTGGAAGTCCTGCACATGAGATTTTTTAAAACATTACTTTCTAGAACATCTTTCCTGTGAGGATTCTCTGCTATTCTTGCCACTTTCATTGCTTAAAATTTTACCATGAGGGAGGGCCATGGTGGCTCAGCAGGCAGAGTTCTCGTCTGCAATGATGGAGAGCCAGGTTTGATTGCCGGTGCCTGTGTATGCAAAAAAAAAAAAAAATTATCATGAGCATGCCTTTTGTGATGATTTACAAGACTTGATCTCCAAGTGAAGATCTTGCCACCTGTATCCTGCATAAACTCTAAGATGATGCTTAAGTTGTGAAGACTAACCGAAGATTTTACTGCAGACATCACATTTGTATGATTTCTCTCCTGTGTGAACTCTCTGGTGTATGTCAAAATTCACACACCACTTGAAGCTCTTCCCAAACTCCTTGCAGTTATATAGTTTATCTCCAGTGTGGACTCTTTGATGGGCTTGAAGTAGCAATGCCTGACCAAACTCCTTCCTACAGACTTCAGATTTAAATGGTTTTTCACTACTGTGGACCCTCGGGTGGGTCAGAAGATTTGAGACCCAACTTAAGCCCCTTTTTCTCCAGAAAAATATACCAATGGCCAATACACAGATGAAAAGATTCTTAACATTATTAGTCTTTAGTGAAAAACACATCAAGACCATAAGACACCACTTTACAGCTACTAGAATGTCTATAATGAAAATGACAGAAAATAACAAGTGTCAGAAAGGATGGGGAGAAATATGAGACTCATACATTGCTGGTGGGAATGTAAAATGGGGAAGCCACTTTGGAAAGCAGTTTGGCATTTCTTCAAATTATTAGGCATGAAGTTTTCATAAGGCCCAGCACTTCCATTCCTATTTATATACCCAAGAGAAGTGAACACATATGTCCACACAAAAACTTGCCTATGAATGCTCATAGCAGCATTATTCATCATGTCCAAAAGGTAGAAACAACCCAGATGTTTACTAATTAAGGACTGAATACAGAAAATATTGGATATTCATAAAATGGAATATCATTTGGCCATAAAAAGGATTGAAGTATTGATAAATGCTACAACATGGATATACCTTGAAAAAATCGTAGGTGAAAGAAGCCAATCAAAAAAGGCTGTATATTGTATGATTGCATTCATATGAAATATTCCTATTAGGGAAATCTATGGTGACAGAAAAATTAGTAATTAGGACTGAGGAAGTTGTGGGAGTGGTGAAGGGGAGTGACTGTTAATGGATATTGGTTTTGGGGGGTGGGATGTTGAAAATGTTCTAAAATTAGATCGTAGTGATGGTTGCACAACTCTGAATATACTAAAAACTACTGAATTATACTTGTTAAGTGGGTGAAGTATGGGTTTGGTTTGTTAAATCTGCTGGAATGCAATATACCAGAAATGTAACAGCTTTTTAAAATTTTTTGTGGGGAGGTACATGGCCCAGGAATTGAACCTGCATGAAAGGTGAGCATTCTACTACTGAACCACCCATTCACCCAGAAATGGAACAGCTTTTAAAAAGGGAAGTTATTAAGCTGCAAGTTTACAGTTCTAAGGCTATAAACATGTCCAAACTAAGGCATCAGGAAAAGATACCTTGACTTAAGAAAGGCCGATCTGAAAAGGCAGGTGGCTGGCATCTGTTGGTCCTTTGGCTTCTAGTTTCGAACAGCTTCTCCAGGGGCATTTTCTTTCTGCATCTCCAAACATCACTGTCTGTGTTGACTCTGAAGCTTTTTCCAAAATGGTTCCCTCTTAAAGGACTCCAGTAAGTGACCCACCTTGAATGGGCAAAGATACAGCTCCATGGAAACAGTGTAATCAAAAGGTCCCACCCATGGTTGGGTGGGTTACTTCTCCATGGAAACAACTTAATTAAAAAGATCCTACCCAGCAGTATTGAATCAGGATTAAAGAACATGGCTTTTCTGGGGAACACAACAGTTTTAAACTGGCACATATGGTATATGAATTATATCTCCATAAAGCTGTTAAAACAAAACCTTATTATTTAATTATGTAACTTTATGGTTACTCTATTCTTTTTTAACTCTTTTTATTGTATAGTATAACATATATACAAAGCAAAGCAAGGAAATAAAAAAGCAATAGTTTTCAAAGCACTCTTCAACAAGTAGTTACAGGACGGATCCCAGAAATTGTTATGGGCTACCGTACAATCCTCTCATATTTTTATTTCTAGCTGCCCCAGAATATAGGAAGCTAGAGGGCCTAAACACCTTTTTATCATCACAATTGACTTTTTTCCTTCTTTTTTTTTGTAAAAAATATCATAAATACAAAAAAGCTATAAATTTCAAACACAGCACCACAATTAGTTGTCGAATATATTTCAGACTTTGACATGGGTTAAAATCTCACAATTTTAGGTTTCTACTTTTAGCTGCTCTAAAACACTGGAGATTAAAAGAGATATCAGTTTATGTTAGGCCATGGTGGCTCAACAGGCAGAGTGCTTGCCTGCTATGCCAGAGACCTGGGTTCAATTCCCGGTGACTACCCATGAGAAAAAAAAGAGAGAGAGAGAGAGAGAGAGAGAGAGAGAGAGGAGATGGAAGTATCTGATGTTCCGGAGAGGCTGGGCTAGATTTCAGGACCTATCTGGACCAGGAACCCATCTGGAGGTTGTAAGTTTCTGGAAAGTTACTCTAGTGCCTGGAACCCTTTTAGAATCTTATGTATTGCTCTAGGCATTCTTTAGGATTGGCTGGAATGGTCCTGGTTGGGGGTTGGCAGGTTATGATAGGTAGGAAGGTCTACCTGAAGCTTGCATAAGAGTAACCCCCAGAGTAGCCTCTCAACTCTATTTGAACTCTCTTTGCCACTGATGCTTTGTTACACTTCTTTTCCCCCTTTTGGTCAGGATGTAATTGTTGATCCCACAGTGCCAGGTCTGGATTCATCCCTGGAAGTCCTCTCCCATGTCACAGTTATCACCCCTGTATGTCATGTCCCACGTAGGTGGGGAGGGCAATGATTTCACTTGCAGAGTTGGGCTTATAGAGATTGAGGCCATATATGAGCAACAACAGAGGTCCTCCAGAAGTAACTCTTAGGCATGCCTATAGGTAGTCCATGCTTCTCCGCTACCTACATAAGCTTCACAAGAGTAAGCCTCCTCATCGAAGGCATGGCCTATTGATTTGGGTGTCCCTAAAGTTTGACACAGTATCAAGGGATTCCCTGATGGTAAGGTTTAATAGTTCCATAGTCTTTCACCCCTTCCTCAGGTGACTTTGCCAATACTTTTTGATTATCTGCTTAATATACTCAGGATGTTTCCAGGCATTACAATAATCTATACAGGAGTAAATGACCTTTCTTATTCTGTGCTTCCTGTGTTTCAGTTACTCAAATGAGCTATACAGATAGGTTGAATGAGATTATGCACTACAGAAAATTTCAGTTCCAGACCAAATACACCTTTCACCCATTGGTCTGAAAGAGTATGTATGGCTCTAAAATATACACACAGTCTTCCTTACCGCTATGCTCCAAATTACTTTAATCCAAACCTGTTCAGCTTCATTCTTATCTCTAAATATCAGGTTATATATATATAAGAGCCTTTCAAAATCCAGAAATAATAATTACCACTCCAGACTTAATGTGTCAGCTCTAAAAGCTTACAATCTAGGTCCCTGCTTTATTATAAGCATTTTCTGAAAGTGACAATAGCATTCTTGTTCTTTTGTTTCTGGCTTATTTTGTCTCAACAAATGTCCCACATGTTCCTTCACATCATTACATGCCTCAGGACTTTGTTCCTTTTTGTAGCAGCACCACCTTCTTTCATAAGTATACAAATCATTCGCCAATCTACTTCCCCGTCAGTGCACCCTTCAGCCACTTGCATTCATTGGACATCATGTAGAAGGCCCAAAGTCCACAGTCCATCAACCTTCTCAAATTTAGATAATTTCATTGTCCCCAAGAGAAAGAAAACCAATAAACACACCCTTGCCAAATAGGAAATCTAAACCTCCTCTTAACTCTTGTCACTCCCCAATTATTTACCTCTGCTGTTGCTGTGGTAGTGCTGATGATTTCTTTTTGAACATAGCTCGTAGCATGCAATAGCAGTTTCCTCCTGTACTCTGGATTTAAACACTCTTTATATGAGAATCATATCTTTGAAGTAATTATTGCAAGAACTAATTCCTATTTCTGGTGTTAATCAGTGGGACATGTCGGTATACACAGCCCCTTTCAATCTTCTTTATCTTCCATATGGTAATATTACTTACAGACCCATTAGACAACCACCTTCGCTCCTATCTATTCCCTTACATTGGAGTTCAATCTCATTAGCTAACAGTTCACCTATCTCTAGCTTTTATATATCTCTAAGTTCCTTTTGTATCATAAGCCTCAGATTATATCTTTATGCTGGTCATTAAAGTGGAATCATACAGTATCTGTCCTTTTGTGTCTGGCTAATTTCACTCAGCATTATGTCCTCAAGGCTCATCCATCTTTTCATGTACTTCAGGATGTCATTTTGACTTCCTGCTGCACAATATTCCATCATATGTATATAGCACATTTTATTGATTCACTCCTCTATTGGTGGGCATTTGGTTTGTTTCCATCTTTTGGCGATTATGAATAATGTTACTATGAACATTGGTGTGCAAATGTCTGTTTCTGTTGTTGCTTTCAGCTGCTCTGTGTATATACCAAGTAGTCTTATTGCTGGGTTACTTGACATTTAGTTTCCTAAGGAACTGCCAAACAGTCTTCCATAGTGGCTGCACCATTGTACATTCCCACCAGCAGTGCATAAGTGCCCCAGTCTCTCCACATCTCACCAACATTTGTAGTTTCCTCTTTGTTTAATAGCAGCCATTCTTATAGGTGTAAGGTGGTATCTCATTGTAGTCTTGATCTGCATTTCCCTTATAGCCAATGAAAATGAGCATATCTTCATGTGTCTTTGAGCCATCTGTATTTGCTCTTCAGAAAAATGCTTATTCATATCTTTAGCCCATTTTATAATTGGATTGTTTGTTCTTTTGTTGTTGAGTTGTATGATTTCTTTGTATATACAGGAAATCAAACTTTTGTCTGATATGTGATTTCCAAATATTTTCTCCCATTGAGTTGGCTGCCTCTTCACCTTTTTGACAAAATCTTTTGAGGTGCAGAAGCATTTGATTTTGAGGCATTCCATTTATCTATATTTTCTTTTGTTGCTTGTGCTTTGGGTGTAAAATTTAGGAAACTACCTCCTATTACTAAGTCTTGAAGATAGTTCTCTACATTTTCTTCTAGAAGTTTTATGATGCTAGTTCTTGTATATAGGTATTTGACCCACTTTAAGTTATTTTTTGTGTAGGGTGTAAGTTATGGGTCCTCTTTCATTCTCTTGGCGCTTGATATCCAATTCTTCCATGACCAATTATTGAAAGGACTATTTTGTCCCAGTTCAGAGGATTTGGCGGCCTTGTCAAAAATCAGTTGACCATAGATTTGGTGGTTTATTTCTGCACTCTCAATTAGATTCCATTTGTCAATGCTTCTATCTTTCTGCCAGTACCATGCTGTTTTGACCACTATGGCTTTATAATAGGTTTTAAAGTCAGGGAGTGTTAATCCTCCCACTTTGTTCTTCTTTTTTAGGATGCTTTTAGCTATTCGGGGTCTCTTTCCCTTCCTGATGAATTTGGTACGTAGCTTTTCCAAATCTTCAAAGTAGTTTATTGGAATTTGATTGGTACTGTATTGAATCTGTAGATTAATTTGGGGAGAATTGACATCTTAACTATATTCAGCCTTCTTATCCATGAGTAGGGAATGTCTTTCCACCTATTTAGATCTCCTTTGCTTTCTTTTAACAATGTTATGTCTTTATCAGTGTACAAGTCCTTTATGTCTTTAGCTAAGTTCATTCCCACTATTTGATTCTTTTAGTTGCTATTTTGAATGGATTTTTTTCCTTAACTGACTTGTCAGCTAGCTCATTGCTTGTGTATAGATATGTTACTGATTTTTGCACATTACTTTTATATCCCACCACCTTACTGTGTTTGTTTATTTAGCTCAAGTAACTTTGCTGTAGATTTCTCAGGATCTTCTAAGTATACTATCATATCATCTGCAAATAATAAGAGTTTTACTTCTTTCTTTCCAATTTGAATACCTTTTCTTTCTTCGTCCTGTCTGATTACTCTAGCTAGAACTTATAGCACAATGTTGAAAAATAGTGGTGACATTGGGCATCCTTGTCCTGTACCTGATCTTAGGGGGAAAGCTTTGAGTCTCTCTCCATTGAGTATGATGCTGGCTATTGGTTTTTCATATATTCCCCTTATCATATTGAGGTAGTTACCTTTGATTCCTATCTTTTGGAGTGTTTTTATCAGAAAGGGATGCTGAATTTTGTCAAATGGTTTTTCAGCATCAATTGAGATGATCATGTGATTTTTCCCTTTGATTTGTTTATGTGCTGTATTACATTAATTGATTTTCTTGTATTGAACTATCCTTGTGTTCTTGGTATAAACCCCACTTGGTCATGGTGTATAATTCTTTTAAATGTGCTGTTGGATTCAATTTGCAAATGTTTATAGAGAATTTTTGCATCTAAGTTCATTAGGGAGATTGGCCTGTAGTTTTCCTTTCTTATAGCATCTTTACCTGGTTTTGGTATTAAAATATTAGCTTCATAAAATGAGTTAGGTAGAATTCCTTTTTCCTCAATTTTTTGGAAAAGTTTGAGCAGGATTGGTGTTAGTTCTTTCTGGAATGCTTGATAAAATTCCCCTGTGAAACCACCTGGCCCTGGACTTTTCTTTTTAGGAAGATTTTTGATGACTGATTGAATATCTTTACTTGTGATTGGTTTGTTGAGATCTTTCATGTATAGTTGTTCATAGTATCCTCTTATGACTTCTTTTATTTCTTCAGGTTCTATGGTAATGCACCCCTTCTCATTTCTGATTTTGTTTATTTGCATTCTCTCTCTTTTTTTCTTTGTCAGTCTTGCTAGTGGCCCATCAATTTAATGGATTTTTTCAAAGAACCAACTTTTGGTTTTATTGATTCTGTCTATTCTTCTTTTGTTCTCTCATTCATTTATCTTTGCTTTAATCTTTGTTATTTCTCTTCTCTTATTTGCTTTGGGCTTAGTTTGCTGTTCTTTCTCAAGTTCCTCCAAGTTTGCTGCTAAATCTTCGATTTTTGCTCTTTCTTGTTTTTTAATATAGGCATTTAGGGCAATAAATTTCCTGCTCAGCACAGGCTTTGCCACATTCCATAAGCTCTGATAGGTTGCTTATCATTCATCTCCAGATAGCTAATGAATTCTTTAGCAATTTCTTCTTTGACCCACTGGTTGTTTAAGAGTGTGTTATTTAATCTCCATATATTTGTGAATGTTCTTGGTCTTTGGTGTTTATTGAGATCCAGCTTCACCCCATTGTGATCAGAAAAAGTGCTTTGAACAATTTCAATGTTTTTAAATTTATAAAGACCTGTTTTGTGCACCAGTATATGATCTATTCTGGAGAACGTTCCATGAGCACTAGAGATGAATGTGTATCCTTGTGCTTTGGGGTGCAAGGATCTATATATGTTAGTTAGGTCTAATTCATTTATCAAGTTATTTAACTTCTCTATTTCCTTGTTGATCTTCTGCCTGGTTGTTCTATCTATAGAGGAAAGTGGTGTATTGAAATCTCCTACTATGATTGTTGAAACATCTATAACTCCCTTCAGTTTTGCCAATGTCTGTCTCATGTACTTTGGAGCTCTTTGATCGGGAGCATAAACATTTATAACACTCAAGAGTTATTACTGAAAAGGCATTTCTTGATTCCAACATCTTATCTTTTTAATTTTATTTGTCAGATCTATATATTCTTTTCCCTCTTTCTCTTTGTATTATTTAAATTACCCTTAGTGTTACTCTTCAGTTCTGTGGCCTCCTTCAGACCTCCCTTTCCTGTCTTTTTTTTTTTTTCAGCTGGCAGAATTCCTTATAGTATTTCTTGTAGGGCTGGTCTCTTGACAAAGTCTTTCAGGACTTCTTTGTCTGTGAAAAGTTTAATCTCTCCCTCAGTTTTGAAGGACAATTTGGCTGGGTACAGAATTCTTGGCTGGATGTCTTTCTGTTTCAGGATCTTGAGTAGATCATATCACTGCCTTCTCACCTCCAGTGTGCTAGTTGAGTAGTATGAACTCAGTCTTATTTGGTTTCCATTGTATGTAGTAGATCTCTTGCTGCTTTCAGGATTTTCTGCTTCTCTTCAATATCTGACTGGCTGATTAGTATGTGCCTTGGGGAAGGCCTATTTGGATTTATTCTGTTTGGAGTTTGTTGGGCTTCTTTGACTTGTATATTTATGTCCTTTATGAGGGTTGGGAAGTTTTCCCCCATTATATCCTCAACTACTCTTCCTAGCCCTTTACTCCTCTCTTCTCCTCCTGGGACACCAATGATTCTTATATTTGTGTGCTTTGTTTTGTCTATCATTTCCCTGAGTTCCCATTTAATTTTTTCCATCTTTTTTGCCATTTTTTTAAAGCCTTTGAAGTCAATTATCTTGCCTTCTATATCACTTATTCTTTCCTCTGTCTCTTCAGATCTGGTGTTGTGTGCCTCTAGTATGTTTTTTATTTGGTTAACAGAGTATTTAAGTGCTGTGATTTCTGCTATTTTTTAATTTATTCTTTCAAATTCCTCTTTATGCTTTTCTGTTGTCCTCTTGATCTCCTTTATGTCATTTGCTATCCCACTTATTTTATTAAGTAGAGTTGTATGAACATTTTTGATTAGTTGTCCCAATGTCTGTGTCTCTTCCTGTGTTTTAATTTGTTCATTAGGCAGGGCTATATCTGTCTGCATTGTTTTATGCTTAATGATCTTCTGCTGTCTTCTTGGCATGTAAATATCTTGACTGACTTACTTTGGGAGTTGATTTCTTTCAGTAGTCTAAGGCCTCGTGTTTGTGGGATGGTTGTATAGCAGGGAGTAGGGCACGGGGTGGAGCACTCAGTACAGTGATTTGTTTCAGGGCAGGTATGGACACAGGTTGGGAATGTTACGCTGATGCTTGTGAATGTGGGTGCCCAGCGGCCAGGGAGGATGTAGCTGTGTGGGTGCACCAGTCTGGGGGCATAACCCTGGTGTGCACTGGTCTAAGGCATGGGGCCCTTTCTGCACATGTGTAGAGCTGTGGCAGCAGGTTGGTGTTACACCTTCATGGATTGGGCACAGATGTGACCTGGGTGTGCAGGTCGGCACTTCGTCAGAGCTGGGAATTGAGGCTGAGGGCTATGCACATGCATGGTTCTAGGACTGCTGTAAAGTGTGATTCCCAGAGCTGAATGATGTGATTGTGGGCCTGTGTGCATGCGTGGGCCTGGGAGTGCTATAAACAGATGCACTGAGATCAGGAATGGTGGGGTGAGGCTGTGCGACACTATGGATGGGGTGTGGGGGTAGCCTAGGTATGGAGTTAGTGCCTGCAACCTTTATGTGCTGGCAACAGCCTGCAGGGAACAGGGAAGGGGAGGTAGTGCTCAGGAGGGGTGCAGGGGAGGTGGCTTCAGCTGCACTTGGGGTGGGGGGTGGGGCAGGTATATGCACTGGGGCCGGTGGGGTGGGGGCACCTGAAGCATGGGGAATGGGAGTGTGTGATGGGGTCAGATGTGTAGGGTGTGGGGTGAGTCACTGGTCACGGGGCTGTGCTGGTGAAGGTAGTGTGCCCAAGGAACGCGGCTTGGCTTATTGCTTAGTCCTGTGCTCCTGTTCGTGCACTTCCACGGGTGCCCCCGCTCCATGCCAGGGTCCAGCCTTCTGCCTCTCAGTTCCTTGGCCTCTGCAACCAGGGCTGCCACATGTGGTGCAGAAGGCTCTCCCAGGTCAGCCACAGTCCCGAATTGCCACCTCAGTTGCTCTCCTGTCCCTTCTCTAACTTTTCCATGGAGCAGGGCTAATCTTGAGCAACTCTAATTGGCCATCTTCCCAGAAGTACTGATGACCCTATCTTAATCCAAGAATAAAATGTAGAGGATTTAGAACAGTGGTTCCAAACTGAGGAAAATTTTGCCTCTTAGTTTATTGGCAATGTCTAGAGACATTTTTGATCATCATAACTGAGGATGGGCTGGACGCTACTGACGTGTAGTTGATAGAGACCAGAGATATTACTAAATACACTACAACCCCCAGAACAGGCCCTTGCAACAAAGAATTATGTGATCCAAAATGTCAGTTGTGCCAAGATTGAGGAGGAGCACTGCTCTGGAGAAATGGAAGGGCAGCATCATTAAGACGACTCCATAAACATTATCTCTGAATACTGGATGAAAAGGAAGACATCATAGGCTCATATACCTAAAAGGTTAGAGGGGAGAATGCGGGAGTGTTTTGTGTTAACATGGCTCCTTCACCAGCCAAATAACATAAAAAACGGGGAGTCTGTAACTCTGTGCTTCTCTGACCTGCCAGATTCCTCCCTCCCCTGGGTGGGTCCTGAGAAGGAACTAGGGAAATACCAGGCAGCCAAATTCACCACTTATTTGGGTCCCTAGGACAGATATTCTTTGCACTGCTTATTACTGGCCTACCAGAAAGCCAACATTAATTAATTAATTAAGTTTTTAAATTATATAATATCATATTCAAGAGAATGTTGCAAAAGCTAAATAAGATGATAGCTCTAAATAGCCTGGAACTTGCTGGCAATTCAAAAATTCCTAGCTACTTCTTACTGTTAAAAATATATAATTTAAAAATTTTGAAGAGCATAAAAATAAAATGCCTATGAGGGAAAACCTTACAAAGATATATGTGGTATTTAAGGAAGCAATTATTGACTTGATTGATAGGCATTAAAGAAAAATGAATTAAATGGATTAAAGGATAAGTGGAGAGAGAGACAGTTGATGACTAGGAAGACATTGAAATCGATTCTCCTCAATTAATCTATATATTTTATCCAATTCCAAATAAAATCCCTGTAGGGATTTTTTAGAACTTGACGATCTGATTCTAAAATTTAAATGGGAGAAGAGCAAAAGACTAAGAATAACTAAGAAAATTTTCAAGATGAATATAGCAGAAGAATTTGTGCCATCAGATATGACAACGCCACAGTCATTAAAACAGGGTGGTATTGGCGCAGGAACAGGCAAGTAGCCTGCAGAGCTTGGCTTCTGCAGGCAGCAGCATCAGAGGCAAAAGACTATGTTCAACTTTTTAAGAGGGAGGTCACCCAAGGAAACCAAAAGTGAGGGAAAAGGGAAGTGAAGCAGAGAAAGAGGAAGAGACAATCTGAGGTACTTTGCTGAACCGGCCTCCACTTGGTATCAGATGCAACTGATTGCTCGGTCTTGCAGGGCTCACATACATAAGTAGAAAAACTGTAAACTCAAGGCCATCACAGGTACACATCAGACTCAGAGTGATGGTTAGGGGATGCATAGGAAGCATCATCTGACTGCCTTCACATACTACTTCCACTCATATCAATGTCATTACACCATCTTTCTTTTGGTTGATATCTGCCCAAGCAATCTTTTTTCTATTCATTAATTTTCAAACATTCCTTGTCATTCTGTAACATGGGTCTCTTATAAGAGGTATACAGCTGAATTTTGTTGTTATTTTAAAGTAACCTGATAAATTCTATCAAATAAAAAGCTAAAGACCAACAAACACTCAGAGCTCTTCTGTAAGATATACTTCAGGCAACAGCACAGCTTTCTTGGAGCTTCAGACTGCTCATATAATCACCTGTGGAATCTTCCAGAAGCCAGGAAGATTGTTTTACACAGTTGGCTCCCTTGGGGCAGGAGGGAAACATTCTTGGGACACTATTGGGGGGAGAAGTCTGCCACAAAACTCCCACCACAAAATACTGGGGTGGGGGGGTAGGTATTGTTAGGTCAGGGGAATGGGGAAGGGCACTGCAACTGGAGCTGCGGAGACTGTGTCGCCCTCCCAACATGACTTCTGGAACCGCCCCTTCCGGACACCTGACTTCCGGAGAACCGCCCCTTCTGGACACCTGACTTCCAGAGAACCGCCCCTTCTGGATGTCACCTGACCCCCTTGCTTAAAAACTGCCCACGCCATCACCCAGGCGCAGACTCACCTCTCTCCATCTTGGATTCAGTGAGCTCTGCATGGGAGTGCAGAAATAAACCCACCTGCTTTAAATTTCCCGGTCTACCTTCCTTCTTTCTCACCCTTTCGCCTCCTAAACCTTTCATCTTGGTGCCAAAACCCAGGAGAGGAGCATGGGTGCTGCCTGCCTGGCCAGGGGCGACCAGGCTTCCTCTCTCCTCCTTCCTCCACATAGCCAGTGACAAGGGATCCTTCAGCCCACCGCTACATCCACCACAGATGCAGTAAGTCCCTCCCCTCCTAGCCCTGCTGCCGGGTCTCACAGTTCCGAGAGAGCCTGTCTGTTAATTACTCTCCGAAAATCGTGAATTCACGTCAGGTTCTCTTCCGAGGGCTGAGGTGAACGGGGATGCCCACAAGCCTCATTCCCTTTTCCGGGACTCAAAAAGTTGTGGGGATGCCCCGCTTTTTGTTTCCCTCCCAAATTCAGGTCCAGGACCTGAAAGGGCCTCAAACCAGGGTGAGATGTCCCCTGGGGAGATGAGCCCCCACTCGTAAGAGCTCTGAGGACTCTCTTAGGGCGTTCGGACGCCAACACCCCCTGGGTCAGTCCTTTGTCCTCAGAGACCCATCAGTATGGGCAATAAATCCTCAAAAACCATACCTTATACTCCTCTAGGTTGTCTTCTGACAAACCTATCCACATTGGATTTACTTCCAGACATCCGGCCAAAACGCCTCACTTATTTTTGTAAAAAAGCTTGGCCCCAATATCAATTGGATAATGGTTTTCATTGGCCTGAGGGTGGGACTTTTGATGTCAATATCCTTACAAACCTCCACAATTTTTGCTAGAGGAACAACAAATGGGCCGAAATTCCTTATGTCCAGGCTTTTTTTCTTCTGTACTCCCGTCCCTCCCTTTGTACCTCCTGCTCCGCGGCTCAGGTACTTTTAGCCAAAGAAACCCCCAAATCCCCACTTCTAAACAAACAATTTGATGAAACTTCCTCCTTTTCCAACCCCCTCGATTCATCTCCCTTTAAACAACCAGGACTCCACCAGATTTAGGG
>PVIY010008407.1:0-77180 GCA_004026745.1 Myrmecophaga tridactyla | reverse complement strand
CTCTGAGGTCCCGGACAAAGGCAGGGCAAGAGGTAGACAGGGCTGCGTGTGCCTGCGGTCCCCAAGCTTTCATCATCTTGTTTGCTGGATCCAACATTGCCGGATCCCACTTCCAACAGTGGTGGTCGAGAGGCCGCTCAGATTTGAATCCTGGGGTCTGCCGCTGGCTGGCCTGGGCAAGCAACTTTCCTTTCCTGTGCCTCATTTTCCTCATCCTTCAAATGATGGCAGTCATGGTCATAAGAGCTCCAGGCAGCCTTCCACGCACCTCGCTGGCATCAGTTAATCTGGTCCTTTCAGTGGCACGGAGGGGTGGGTGATCTTTCCACATCTCATGTCACGGAAGTGAGAACTTTCTATGGATTGGCACCCTTTGAGCAGCGGAGGTGGGACTTGAACCCAGAGTCCTTGGTCACAATCAATAATAATAATAATAATAATAATAATAATAATAATAATAATAATAATAATAATGAGCATGATAATGTCCCAGTTCCATGAGTCAGAACAGATTTGATGTTATAACATAGGTGAAAAATCTTAACCCGGTGTCCAACACATGGCAAGCACTCAATGTATGCTAATTATAACGGCGATTATATTATTTTGTATTGTATGATTATTTTTGTATATAAATATATGTTATACGTGTGTATTAATATATAATTTAGTATCTATCTATTAATGGATACTTCAGTATAATATGTTATCTGTAAGTAGATCGTTATATATTATTGCTGTAGTACAGGGGTCAGAAAACTTCTGCAAAGAGCTAAATAGTACATAGCCAAGACCCTGGGCATCGTGCAGTATCTGCCACAGAGACTAATCAACTCTGCTATTGGAGGAAAAGTGGACACAGACATACGTAAACAAATGGGTGTAGCTGTTTCCGATTTACAAAATACAAGCTGCAGGCCAGTCTGCCTGTGCCTGATATAGCACGTGTTATATATTAGCATTATTTCCCCTGTGCCCCCGCCCCCCGCTTACATCCTTCTTCTCCCCTCCTTTCTTCCAAGACTAGCCTTTCCTTCTCTCCTTCCCTCCTCATCTCTCAGGAAAGTGCAGCAGGCTTGCAGAGGTGCCTGGACTTTCCTAACAGCAGGATTGTTTCTTTGATAAGATTGGGAGTAAGGGTGGTGGGGACTCTGAGCTCAGACTTCTCTTCCTTCTGCTGCCTCTCTTCTCTCTGCCCTCCTTTCTTCCCAAGCTGAAGAGATCACCCCCGTCCTTGTCCATCACTGATTTTCTTTCTCAGGGAATCTCCAAGCTCCTCTCCCTATGCAGTCTTTGCCCTCCCTCAAACCCATCAAGTGTGTTCCTACCTCAGGGCTTTTGCACATCCCTTTGCCTTGATCCTTCTTCTCCAAGGTAGCCTCATGGCTCTCCTTCACCTCCATCTGGTCTTTGCTCAAAGGCCGCCTTCTCAGCATCCACCTTACTTTAAATCACACCTTCCAGCACTTCCCCTCCACCACCACTTCATTTTTTCCTTTGATGCTTTTTACCCTCTGACAAACCATGCATCTCACTTATTTACCTGTATGTTGTCTGTCTCCCCAGTTGACTGTGTACTCCAAGAGGGCAAGAGTTTTTATTCTTTTTTTCCACTGTTGGGAACTAGAACATTCTAGAATAGCCTATACAACTCCTGGCACTTAGGGTAGAAACTTATGAAATTGAAGGTCTGAATGCTATGGCTTTGCTCACCTTTGTGGGTGGGTAGAATTCCATGGTATGGAAATATCACAGTTTGTTTATCCATTAACCTGTTGATGGACAGTTGAGTTATTTCCTGTTTGGACAATTATGAATAGACCTGTTGTGAAATTCTTGTACTTTCACCCCACTCTCCACTTAATGAATCCCTATAAATCTTTGAGGTTTCTGTTTAAATGGTGCATCCTCAGTGTTCTAGTTTGCTAGCTGCTGGAATGCAACATACCAGAGACGGATTGGCTTTTAATAAAAGGGGATTTGTTTCATTAGTTCTTCAGAGGAAAGGCAGCTAACTTTCAACTGAGGTTCTTTCTTACATGGGAAGGCACAGGGTGATCTCTGCTGGCCTTCTCTCCAGGCCTCTGGGTTCCAACAACTTTCCCCGGGGTGATTTCTTTCTGCATCTCCAAAGGCCTGGGCTGAGCTGTGAGTACTGAGATGAGGTGTGCTGAGCTGCTTGGGCTGTGCTACGCTGAGTCTCTCATTTAAGCACCAGCCAATTAAGTCAAACGTCATTCATTGCAGCAGACACGCCTCCTAGCCGATGGCAGATGTAATCAGCAACAGATGAGGTTCACGTACCATTGGCTCACGTCCACAGCAACAGAACTAGGTACCTTCACCTGGCCAAGTTGACAACTGAATCTAACTACCACACTCAGAGAGCCTTTTCTGACCCAATCACCCACCCCAAGTCTCAATTAGGTCTTCCCCAACCATTATTCTTCACACAGCTATCACACTGTAGAATGATATGTTTATTTTGTAGAGGTAGAACGAAAATATGGAAAAAAGAAATTTATAAGACATCTCAAGGGAGATGCTTAGTTCTCTGGGTTTCCAAGGAGTGGAGAGATGTTGATTTGTTTGGGGGAGAAAAACCAGGAACTTCTTCTTGGAGGAGGTGAGCCAATGGGCACACGTTCATCCATAATTTCGCAAATGCAGGGAGGAAAAAAGAGAATCGTCCCAAGGTTAATGGTGGCTCATCGCAAAGATGGTGAGGTTGACAGATCATTGTATGTGGTGAGAGAAAAGCCACAGGTTGATGGTGTGGATTGCACATCCAGCCCATTTCCCGGGGCGTCCCACACCCTGTGGTCCAGCCAAGCACAAAGGTGGGTGAAAGTTGGGCAGGGAACAGCTGTGCAGGGTACAGTGTCCCCTCCTCAAGGGCATTACACATTTTGTTCTCTGATGGATCTCCGGCACCTAGGATGGATGCAAAAGCAAGCCATCCTTTTGCATGGATAGTAATAAAGAACAGTTGTTGTGGTTTGGAGCCAAGGCTGTGACCTCTGAGTTTGAATGCTGTCTGCTTACCATTAGCTGCATGCAGGTCAGTGAATCTCAGTTTTCCTTCTCTATAAAATGGGGATAAAATAGTCCCTGCCTCATAAGGTCGTGCATTCATTTAGTGGATGCTAACTGAGTGTATATATTGGGGAAGGACAGAAAGGAGACAAAGTCGCTGCCTTCCCAGAATGTGCATTCTCATTGAGGAGATGGATAAATAGCAGATATAACAATACATAAATTGCACAGTACTTTATAAGATTATATGGTCAGCAGAAAATAATGCAACAGCAGGGAAGATGACAAGGAGGCTGGTTGCTGCATTAGATAGGGGTTCAGGGAGGATCTCACTGAGGAGGTGAGGGAAGGAGCCATGGGGGTGTCTGGGAGAAGAGGGAACAGCAGGTGCAAAGGTCCTGAGTTAGGGTCATCCTTGCATGTTGGAGGAAAAACAAGGAGCTCAGAGTGGCTGGAGTGGAGTGAATAGGAGGTGGCAGGACAGACCATGAAGGGCCCGTGGCTGCAGGGAGGACTTAGACTGTACCCAAGTGGACTGGAACTTGTGACCCAAGTGAGGTGGAAGCCATGGAGGGTTCTAGGGAGAGGAAAGACGTGCCCTGACTCAGGTTTTCACAGGTGCCCTCTGGCTGCTGAGGGGCAATAGTCTGGGGGCGGGGGGGAACGTCAGGAGGCTGGGGGAGGCAAGATCAGGAGGTGGGAGACCAGGGCATGATGAGGGACAAATAATGAGTGACAAGTGGCAGGGTGGCAGATTCTGGATATAATTTTTTAAAATATTTTTATTGTGATAAAATACACATATATGACTTACTGCTTTGGCCATTTTAAAGTGTACAATTCAGTGACATTTAATTCATTCAGAATGTTGTGCAGCCATCACCACTATGTAGTTTTAGAACATTTTCATCATTCCAATGTAAAACCCTGAACATTCACTCCCATTTGCCCCTCCCCCCAGCCCCTTTTAACCACTGATTCTGGATATAATTTGAAAGCCGACCAGTAAGATTTCTGTACAGATAGGCAGGGAACGCTCAATGAAATAATACACAAAAAGCATTTAGGCAGAACACAATAAGTGCTTAAAACTGAAATGAATTGGCAATGATGGCAAATGCTTTCTCATAGCCTTCCTCTGATGCTAAACTGATCTAACCATCTTTTTAGAATTCCTGCCTGCTAACCAGGAGAGTGCAGCAGAGCCAATATCTTTTTTGTACTTCCTGTATGGCCTCAGTAGGGATGGGGGAGGAGTGGTGAGATGATACAAGCCAGCACTGTCTGTTCTGGAACACTATCCAGCTCTGGTCCAGATTTCCCAGAACTGAGCAGGAAAATGTCCAGGGAGGGCTGGTGCCGCAGACAAGAGTTCTGTCAAGCCTTGGCTTGAGCATCCTAGGGGGCTCCTCTTATACCAACTAGCATTTGTTGGACCTTCAATGTGAGCTGAGGTGGTGGCTTTTTTGGGCATCAGCAAGAAGCACACAGGTTCTTAGTGCCTCTACTTTCTTATGCAGCCTTATAACTCTCCACCCCAGCCTCTGTGAAAAGAATGCAAAAATTTCCACCCCTTTTCTACCATTTGCAACGTGTTCTGGTTTCTAAAGATAAGACCTCTCCAGTTAAGTGCCAGTTTCAGTTTTCTGGTTCCTTGTATCTCTCCCTCACTTGATGCATTATTTTTCCTTGTTCCTCTTCCACCTCCATTGATATTTCTCTTCCTTGGTCTCTAAATTTTATTCTCAACCCCTGTTATGTGCAGGGTAGACCAGATGTCTAGTCCTCAATCCAGAGCACACCTCCCCCCACCTACAAAGCTGTTTGACTTTGGGCAAGTCATTTAAGTTTCCTTAAAGGGAGGTCCTTTACTTTGCTCAGCTAATGTTTCTGACTCTCCTTCTGGGCACACAGTTGGGTCTCACTTTCTCACCTCCTTGAAGTTAGGTGGAAACTTGTGACTTGCTATAGTCAGTGCAGTGTGAGGGGAAGTGGCATGTGTTACTCCAGGGGAGGTGCTTTAAGAGCCAGTGTGTGATTGTTGCCCCTACCATTATGGATACACAGAGACAGTACCTCTGATCAGGTGCTGGAGAGATAACAGCATGGAAAAAGGACCCCCTTCCACTTGCAATGGACATTGTAGCATGAGCAAGAAATTAGACCTGTGATGTTTTGAGTCTTTGGGATTTGGGGATTGTTTCTTGCTGTGGCAGAACCTAGAGTGGGCTGACTGTAGCATCTTATCATCTGGGAAATGGGGCTAATATCTAAGCACAAAGTTATGGTGAGCATTGGGTATAATCATGTATATATAAACTTGGGTTAACACATAAAACTTCTCTTATGCCATCTTCCCCTAGACCCTCTACTTTTTTCTCTCTGTTTTTTATTTTTCAATCTTGAAAAACTGTGGGAAAGAATTGTTCAACTACTCCTTACAGGAGAAAAATGGTTTCTATTGTATTGGGCATAGATTCAATCCATCTCAACCTCCTCCTTCATATATCCTTCTTCTTTCCTTCCCTGGGCACTTAATATCTGAGAGGTGAAGGGATCCTGTTCCAATTCAATGTTAGCTCTTGTCATCTTTATCTTCCTACCTCCCTTTTACATGATCTGCTCTTGCTTATCCAACCATGGGCTTTACGCTTAGGTTCTAGAACCTGCAGCATTTCTGTTATCTCTCTTTATTTTTTTTGCTTGCTTAGCTCCACCGGGAATTGGTGATAGTCGCAAACCAACAAATAGCTCTGAGTTGCCTCAAGCTTGAAGGCATTTCCTTGTGCTCACCTAAGCAGGATTCTGGGGCAGTCACAAATACCCTGCCCCCTACTGTAAATCTGTCTTCACCATTGCAGGCGACTCAGTCAGGGTCAGTGAAAACCCAAGTAGGAGCTCTTGGCTGGAGCTCCTTGATATTCTGGCTGTGCTGGGTGTTGTCATATTGATTAAGCTCCTGGGACTGCTGCCAGCAGCCTCTAGGATTAAATCAATAGAGTTAGCAAAAGTAAAAGCTTCTTTGGGAGAATATGTTGGTTTATTTTTTAATGGTAAAGCTTCAAGGAGAATCTTTGAGGATGGCAGGACCAGCAAAGGAAAAGCCAGGCAGACCCAAATATTTGGGAGAAGCGAAGGGCGAGCAAGAGAGAGGCTCCGTCGGGGGCTTGGAGCTTTCTGGAAAAGGTGGTTAGTTTAGGTTGCCACTGCAGCAGCTGGGAGGGTTGGAAGAGAAAGTGGAAGATGCAAGAGGGACTTCTGATGAGGTGTAAAAGAGAAATGAAGTAGATGGGTCTGCTCATTCAACAAACGTTTACTGAGGTCGTGCTGTGTGCCCAGCTCTGGGATGGGTAATGAGGATATTACAGCGAGCAAGACACGTGGTTCCCATCTTCATGGAACTTATCGTGGGAAAGGAAGGTATTATATAGGAAATAGGCAAATACAGACATAATTTCTAATTGTGGTAAGTGTGGGGAAGAAAAACCAATAAGACCTGTGTTAGTTTCCTGTGACTGCCATAACAAATTACTACAAACTGGGTGGCATAAAACAATAAATGTATTCTCTCACAGTTCTGGAGAACAAAAGTCTGAAATCAAGGCATGGCAGGACTGTGCTCCCTCCAGAAGAGATTTCTTTTTTCGCCTCTTCTGGCTTCTGGTGACTGCCGGCTTTCCCTGGCTTGTAGCTGCCTCAGTACCTCTGTGTTCCCAGGGTCTTCTCTACTCTGTCTGGGTCACACCAATCAGAGCTCACCAGGGAAATTTATTGTCCTAAAGAAAAACAAAGAGAAACAAAGAGAAGTCTTTAGTTTTTACTTAGAGTCTAACCCTCAAGCATCTTCACTCGTCACTGTTCTCCCAGACCCCAAAGGTCTAAAATTGCCAAACATCTCCTGCTTTGAACTTGTTCCAGTACTTTTTAAAAATCCTTTCTCTTTTCTTTAAGGGGATTTAGTAATTTCGTTCTGTTTTAAGGTGTGTGTGTGAGCATGTGTGTGTGTTTTGTGAGGCATACTGACTTCTAAGTTTAAACTTTTAGGTATGAACAATTTATACATTCAATTATGGGCTTACTTTCCAAAGTAGCACACATGTACACACCTCACTTTTACAAAACTGTTCAATATAGTCCTGTTGATCTCCAAGGGTAATTTGACAGTTTCTATGAGAGTGTCAAATGTATAGCTCTTCTCACCCAGCAATTCCACATCCAGGAATTTGTCCTGAAGGAAAAAGAAATGTGACCAAGTGTGCAAGGTTATTTGCTCAGGTTATTCATCACAGCTTTGCTTGTAATAGAGAAAAAAAAATGGATGTGTTTAGGGGAATGATTAAATAAATGATGATGCATCCATTCCCCAGAATACTGAGCAGCCTTTTGAAAGAGTGAAGCCCATTATACTGATATGTGAAAATACGTCCAGTGTGGCAAGGAGCTCAGCAAATTGCAGAACATTATATATCATGATCCCATTTTCGTAGAGAGAAAATATGATTTTTGTGTGCTTGTTTCCATTCATCCAATAATATTTATTGAGCATGTCCCGGATATCAAGTAGTGGGACACAGCTATGAAAAGGCCAGACAAACCTCTGCCCTAATGGGGCTGACATTCTAGTGTGGGAAACTGATATAAATAAAATAAATAAAATATAAAGCTTTTTAGATGTGATAAGTGTGCTAAGAATTTTTTTTTGTATGCTGTATGTCAGGGGTCACATTTCATTCTTTTTCCATGTGAGCATCCCGTTATTGCAGGACTATTTGTTGAATCTTTTGTTGGTTTTCCTTTCTTTTGTTTGCTTGTTTGTTTGTTTGGGGGGAGTGCATGGGCTGGGAACCGAACCTGGGTCTCCCACATGGCAGGTATGCTAAGAAATTTTTAAAACCATGGAAGGGGGGATGAAAGTATTGGCAAGGCTGAGATTTTGGATATGGGCATCAGGGAAGATGATGGTTTAGTAAAACCAGAAGGAGATGAAGGGATGAGTCCCACTCGTGCCTGGGGGATGGGTAACCATAGAAGGGGGAGCAGCCAGTGCAAAAAATGTGTTCCGAGAAAATATGAAAGGTAAATACCAGACTGTTACTCTTGAGAAGTGGAATTGGGGTTTGGGAGGCAAGACTTTTCACTTTCTAAATGATTGTTCTAAATTTTTTTAAATTAGGAAAAATTACAATGTGCATGTATTCCTTTTAAGACTAAAATCATCTGTTATAGAAGAGGGGATATTAAGGGTGATCCAAATGCTGTTTCTGTCTCTGGTTCCAGGTCTAAAGGAAAAGCCACCTGAGTCTAACCCATCTGAGCAAAGGCATATGTTGGGGGGCCCTTGAGAAGACAGTCGGGGGTACATAAGAGATGTAAAAACCAACGGAGACTTCCGCAATGTTCGTTTTGAATCCTGTGCTCAGAGAGGGGGTCATACATGTGCACTGCATTCCGTTCTCAGAAATGTTTCAGACTCAAGAGAAAGTCTAGCCATCCTTGCAGAGAGTGGAACTTGGGCATCCAAGCCCTGCAGCTCAGGGAAGGAACTGAGACATCCATGGGTGAAAGATAAATAGGAAAAGTTGATCATAATAATAGCAGTCATCATAATAAAATGTTAACATTGATTGTTAATACTGACAATGAGATGAACCTGACCTAAACTTTCATATGCATATTGAGCTTTCTAACCATCACCATGACTACCGTGACAATAATAAAGTGCTCCCATTTAACTGAGCACTTACTGTATGCTCTAAGCATACAGTGGGCACCAACTCAGTCCTTCCTTACACAACCCTATGAGGTGAACACTATTCTGAGTTTACATGTGGAGAAACTGAGTCTCAGATGGAAATTTTCTCGCCCTAGCCCAAAGCCGGGTGAGCCATGTCTGACGCCAAATCCTCTGCTCTCCTCTTGCTCGTGCATCTGTTTCCAGTTTTCCAAGAGGAAGCTTGACCCAGCTGTCCCGGATAGACTCCTTTTTACAAACTCCGAGTGTCCAGAGTCCTTACATAATGTTGAAAAACAAACGACCCATCAGACGCACTTGCTATTAGATTTTAAACTGTCGTCCCTTCATTTGATTTTCCTGCTGATCCAGTGCATCTCCTTATTTGCTTATTTTGGTTCTCCTGTGTGTGAAATGGAGGTGTTTAGATATGTCTCGGAGAGTGTTAGTCCTAGGTGCAGGCGTTTGCTTGCCCCACCCCATCAGCCTTGCGTTGTCTGGGTGGATGTGAAATCTTGCCGCTGTCCGTGGTGCTGAAAGCATCCTAGGCTGTTTGGAGCTTATCCGTGTTAGTGAGCCATTACTGCTAGAGCTCTGGTGGCGAGCTCTCTCTTCTAGGCTTGATTTTGGAGGATACTGTGTGTCAGAGAGTTTGAAGCCCACGACTGAGAACTGGAGATTCTTTGTATTTTTGGAAGTTGAAATCCATTCAATATGACCCACTTGAAATGTGTGTTGTAGGAGGCATAGTTCTGTGAGGATTCAGAATAGCACACAATGGTTGATAATTACTAAATTAAATTGCAGCAGTTTGTTGGGGGTGGGTGGGTGAGGTCTAAGCCATAAGTTTAAGGCCCTTGGTGAACCTCCAACCCAATTTTTAAAGAAAGCAAAACCATCCGTCTTCTGACATGGATAAACTGCTCGGTGGTCCATAGACTATAGAATCAGGAAGACCTGAGTTTGAGCCACCAGTTCCTCCTTGCCCCTTGAATGACATTGAAAGATTTGTTTAACTTCTCTGAGCCTTAATTTCCTTATCTGGAGAATGGGGCTTACAGCAAAACCCACCTTGTAGGGTTGTTGCAATGGTTAAACTGAAACAGTGTGTGCGTTAACACAGTGTCTGCCCAAAGGAAGCACTCAATAGATGGTAGCTGTAATTATGGCTGTTGTGCTTGTTAATGAACCCCATAATGGTTGCTCATATTGCCAAGTTAAATTGTGGCATTTGTTAAGTTGAGCAAGGAATATGTCCTAAACCTATAGAGCTAGGGCTCTAGTATCCTACTTTTTTTCCCCTGGTGGTTGAGGGAAGCATGTAACAAACATGAAAGTAGGTCTGCTCGACTTCTTCCTACATGCTCAAAAAGCTTGGTTGACTCATAAGATGTATCTAATTCCACAGACATGCCCATCAGGCAGCCCCCACGGTGGGGGTCAGGTCTTGATGAGTTAACAAACCTGGTTTGATTTTCACACCAACCCTAAGAAGTCGGAAATGAGGGTGGGGGCAGGGGGGAACAATAAAGAGAAGGATGAATTGCCTGGACACTGCAATGTCTCACTGCAGAGCTAGGATCATCAGCCATGCTCACTTTGCAAATTGATTTTACTTGATGTTCTGGATTCCAAGAGCAAGCTCCTGTTCACAGATGTAGCCAGCATCCTCCCCAAGAATCACTTGATCGTTTTCAGGGCCACACACAGCCCCTCCCTGGGGGCCTTACCACCCGGCTGTCTGTAGGTTATTGATCCACCTAATTGGGGAGAGGGGAGAGGTTTCTGTGTCTGTTCTGTCTGCAGGATTGTCTGCTCTCCCGACTTCTGTGAGTCATTTCAGGAGCTAGTTTTTGCTCACATCAGGGATGCTTCTCTCCTTTCATCTTTTCTTTCCCCTCCCCCTTGTCCTCCTCGGCTGGCTGATTATTCCAGATCCCGCTGACACAGGTGCTTTCTCTCTGAACCAATCGGGGAGCAGGGAGGCTCAGCTCAGCTAGCAGGGGCATTGCTTGCCACAGCTGTGAGTTAGAACCCAGGCTTTCTAAATTGGGAGGTTCAGGCACGACTTGGGTTGGGCTGAGAAAAACCTCACCTCCTCCAGGCACAGACTACCCAGCACAACCTTTGGCTTCTGCATGGAGCGAGTTCTGTCAGCATCTCATGTTTGTGTCCAACACACCCTGGCATATTTTAAGGGGCTGATAGCCCCCTTAACATGCCCAGGAAGACTTGGCCTGAGATGAGGTGGGGGGAGAGATTTGGAAAACAGGACCGGCTCACCTTTCCTTTCCACAGGTGCTTATTAAATATTTACCTTATACCAGACACTCTCTTAGGTCTTAATGACAAAGCAGTGAGCAAAGTGGACAAAAATCTCTGCTTTCATGGAGCTCATAGTCTAGTGGGGGAGTGATAATGAGATAAAGAAGGAAAATATAGCACACGTTTGACTGGGAAGCAGGACCAAAGGAAAAATTAAGCAGAGAAAGGGGGCTGGAAATGTCCAGAGCATGCAGCTTTAGGTAGGGAGGTCAGAAAAGGCCTCGCTGAGACATGACCTTTGAGCAAAGACCTGAAGGAGGGAACAGTGTGGGTTTCTGGGAGAAGAGCATTCCATTCTGAGGGAATAGCAGGTGCAAAGGCCCTGAGGCACGACTGTGTTTGAGGGACAGCGAGAAGACCCATGTGGCTAGAACAGAGTGAGTGAGGGGCAGAGGAGGAGGAGATGAGGACAGGGAGCTTTCGAGAGCCTCATGGGCTGCCGGTAAGATTTAGGCTTTTCTTCTGAGTGGGATGGAAGCCATGGATAGGTTTTGAACAATTCCACCGGCATTAAGTTGAGATTTTCTTTTTTTGACCCATTCCAAAACTACTCTTGTTTCATAGAGAGCTTGGGTTTCTCATCAGCCTCCTTGTCCTTCTCCCCAGAAGGATTTTTGCCTGAGTCGGGTGGAAGGCTGGCATCCTGGACTCCCAAATTCCCCACCTGGGGTCAGAATGTGGGAGAGAAAGCTTGGAACTGCGGGTCCTCCGACTGAGCCCTCACCCCTTTCTGGTTAAGTCAAGGACATAATTACGTAATCTCTTCCTACCCGTGAAATAGGTCTAAGGCAGAACTCCCTAAAGTTTTATGTGTACAGGAAACTCCTGGGGGTCTTGTTAAGATGCAACTTCTGACGGCAGGTCAGGGTGGAGCCAGCGACCATATTTTTTAACAGGTGGTGCTGGTCCAAGGACAACACTTGGCATAGTGAGGATCTAAGTTCAGTGTTGCAGCTTCTTCCTTGAGGCATGTCTGTGGACCTTTGCAGAGGTCTTTGGATGAGTAGAAGGAGAAAGGGATGACATTTGATAATCATTGAGGCCATATCTGATAAAGCTTTCCTCCTGAAAAAAAATCAAATAAATGACGGGAGCAGAGAGACTCTTTTGTCCACTTGCTAAGTTTCCATTGCTTTAGCTGAAAAGGCTCTGGATCTGAAATTCAGGTGACACTGAACAATTAAAACCCTATAAATGCAGACCAGAAAATCACTGCATACTACCAACCTTGGGGGATTCTTCCTGGAAACTTGTGCACGGAGCTGATGCAAAGAAAGTCACATCCCAGCCACTTAGGGGCAGGAGGCCAGGGGGCAAGGGGGCAGCGAGATTACAGCTTCATTAGAATCAGGTCAGCGGGGAGGCCGAGTTGGCAGGGAGGGGAAGAGAAGTCGGATTCAAATCATGGCTTCAGAAGCTTCGGCAAGGGGAGGCCAGAGAAAGGCTTGGCAATGCTTTTCTGTGTACAAATATTGTCTCTTATTTTCCCGGGCTGCAGGGTGGAGGCAGGGTGGATTATTTGTGCAACACAGCCCAGCTTTGTCCTCTGTCCTCCTAATGACTGTCAGCTCTGAGGCAGGAAGCCAATCAAAGACGATTGTCGGCAGGGCTGGCTTTTGTTGGCTTCCCTAATTGCCGTGAGACTCCGATTTGCTTTTCAGAGTGTGAACTAAGTGTGTTTTCGGCTGCTTTCAGCTGGAGGCAAAGGCAGAAGCTGGTTGCAAAGGAGGCCTTGCTTTCCTGGCCAGCTTTTACTCCCGGTTTTATTTGTTTCAGACTCTGTTTTCCCACCTTGAAAGTGGGTCTGTGCTTCAGCTTCTCCTCCTTGTAAGGGATGTCTTTATGGAGCCAGACCCAGTTCTCAGGCTGAAGAAGAGATGAGGCCAGATTGTTTTCCAAAGTAGAAATTTAGGGTGAGGGAGGTGATCTGACATAGCCACATTCACCAAAACACATTATTCAATCCCTCTGCAAATCAGTGACTCTTCCCTGGGGGTGATTCTGTCCCCAGAACATTGGCAATATCTGGAGACATTTTGGTTGTCACAACTGGTGGTGGTGCTACTGGCATTTAGGGGACAGAGGCCAGGGCTGCTGCTGAGTCTCCTACAGCACACAGGGCATCCTCTACAGCAAAGAATGATCCTGCCCAAAATGTCAGTAGTGCTGAGGTTGATAAACTGTCTTACAGGGTAATCAGCACTCCTATGACTTTTCTCCCGCCAGCATCCATTTCTCAACATCTCAACCTCCTCAGAAACTGCCAGCTGAGGGTCTTGGCACTTCTGAGAGGTCTGGCTGGGGACAGGGCCACTGGATGAATCATCAGATCAGGTCTAATATGAGTTGAGCAGAATGGACTTTCCCCTTCCGTGGTATGCTCAGGAGGTCAGCCTGGAGGAGTGCTCCCAGGATGCCGGGAGGAGCTTGTCTGTGCCTGGGGAGGACAGAGTGTGGTGATTAGAGAGCAGAAGTGAAGGTTTGCAGGACACTTATTCAGGGGAAGAAGGAAGCCTGGAAGTGGTGCTTCGAGTCACATCAAAAGTAACCAGGGCAAGGACATTGCTGGTGGGAATGAAAATGGAAAACAGCTTGAGAGTTCCTCAAAAGGTAAACATAGAGTTACCAGAGTTACCATGTGACCCACAAATTCTACCCCTAGGTAAATACCCAAGAGAAATGACAACATAACACATAAATACACACAAAATCTTGTACACAAGTATCCATAGCAACATTATTTGCAATAGCCAGTGGATGAATAGATTTAAAAAAATATGATCTGTCCATGCAGTGGAATCTTATTCAACCATGAAAAGGAATGAAGTTCTGGTCCATGCTATAAGGAGGGTGAACCTTGAAGACACAATGCTCAGTGAAAAAAGCCAGATACAAAAGATCCCATGTTGTATGGATAGACCCCATTTTGTTTATCCACTCATCTTTTGATGGATATTTGGGTTGTTTCCACTGTTGACTATTGCAAATCACATTGATCTGAGCATTCATGTAAAAGTATTTAAGTACCTGTTCTCAGTTCTTTGAGGAATATACTTTATGGTAATTCCATGTTTCACTTTATGAGGAACCACCAAATGTTTTCCACGGCAGCTGCACCATTTTATATTCCCACTAATAGTGTGTGAGGATCCAATTTCTTCACATTCTCACCAAAAATTATTTTCCATATTTTTTGGTAATAGCGATGCTGGTAGGTATGAAGTAGTATGTCATTGTAAGTTGAATATTCATTGCCTTAATGACTAATGACATTGAGCACCTTTTCCTGTGCTTATTGGACATTTAATAAATATCTTCTTTGGAGAAGTGTCTATTCAAATCTTTGGCCCATTTAGAAAAAAAAATTTTAGTATGAAATATAACATATATCCAAAAAAACAATACCTTTCTAAGTACATTGTAGCAAATAGTTACAGAACAGATTTCAGGGTGTGGTATCGGTTACAGTTCCACAACTTTAGATTTTTCCTTCTAAGTGCTCCGAGACATTGAAGCCTAAAGGAAAAACCAGTATACTGATTCACCAGTCATGCTCATTTGTTAAATCCTGTCTTCTCTTTTAGAACTCCTCCCTCTCCTTTGATCCTTCTCCTAATCTTTAGGGGTATTTGAGCTATTCACATTCTAAATTTTTCATATTGGAAAGCAATGTCAGTATTATGGATGGCGTATGGAACTAGCTGATGTGCCAGAGAGGCTGGCATCTCTGGGTTTCAGGATTTATCTGACCTAGGAAGCATTCAGAGCCTGTAGGTCGCTGGAAAGTAATCTTACTGCATGAAACTTCTGTATAATCTCAGATAAGGTCTCAGGTGTTCTTTAGGGTTTACAGAAATGGTGTTGGTTGGGGGTTGGCAGACTGTGGTAATTAGCAATATCTAGCTGAAGCTTGTGTAAGAATAGCTTCTTGACTCTATTTGAACTGTCTCAGCCACTGATACCTTATTTTATTACATTTCTCTTCCCCCTGTTGTCCAGAAAGCATTGTCAATCCCACAGTGCCAGGGCCAGGCTCATCCCCCGTGTCCCACATTGCCAGGGAGACCTTCACCCCTGGCTTTCATGTCACACGTAGTGGGGAGGGTCATGATTTCCTTGAAGAGTTGGGCTTAGAGAGAGAGAGGCCACATCTGAGCAACAAAAGAGGTTTTCTAGAAGCAACTCATAGGAATAATTATAGGTAGGCTTAGCTTCTCTGCTACAGAAATAAGCTTCATAAGATCAAGCCTCAAGATCAAGGGCTTGGCTTTTGACTTGGAAGTCCCCCGTGTTTGAGACAGTATCAGGGTTTCCCTGGTGGGAAAGTTTAAAAGTTCCATATTTTTGCTCAAGTCCCTCAGGGGACTTTGCCAGTACTTTTTAATTATCTGCCCAGCATACTCTGGGATGTGTCCAGGTATCACACCGAGCTCTACAGAATTACAAGCCCTCATTCCCTTTCTGGGCTCCGTGTATTTGGGTTGTTTAAATGAACTATCTAGACAGGTTGAGTTAGATTATGCGCTACAGAAAGTTCAGGCTTAAGACACAATAAACCTCTCTTCCTTTGGTCTCATACACTAGGTGAAGTTCTACTGTCATCCTTACCTCTATAGTCTGATTCACGTCAGTCCTGAGAAGATCCGCTCTATTGTTAGCTCTCATTGAAGGCTGATTTCTTCAACAATTTTTTTTAACTGTTGCTGTATGTGGCAATGCTGACTTCCAGAGCTACAGAACTCCAACTCTGAGTCTTAGCTGTCACACAGGTATCCAAAGTTCCAGAGAAATACCAGGCTCTCCATACATAGCACAGCCTCTCAAGACCTAGAAATAGCATTTACAGCTCCGGACTAAATGTAACTGCTATAGGAGCTTACAGTCTAGGCCCCAATGTTCTTATGAGTTTTTTCTAAAAAAGACCATACAGTATTTATTCTTTTGTTTCTGGCTTATTTGGGACGACATAATGTCCCCAAGGGTCATTCACCTCATTGCATGCCTCACAACTTCATTCCTTTCTGTAGCGGCTCAATATTCCATTATATGTATACACCACCGTTCGCCATCCTACTTCTCATTGGGGATTATCCATTGGGCATTACGGATAACGTCCAAAACAAACAATCCAAGTTTCACTTTATCCGCATTTAGTTGTGCAATCATCAACACTCTCAATTTTAGACAGTTTTCATTTTGGCCCATTTTTTATCTTTTTTTTTTGTCTTTCTGTTGTTGTGTTGTAGCAGTTCTGTATACATTCTGGATACTAAACCTTAATCAGATAGACGATTTGTGAATATTTTCCCCATTTTGTACTCTGCCATTTCCCTTTTTGGTAGTGTCCTTGAATGCACAAAAGTTTTTAATTTTGATAAAGTCCAGTGCATCTACTTTTTTCTTTTGCAGCTCATGCTTTTGGTGTCGTATCTGAGCACTGTTTTTTTGAATTGCTGCTTCCCACCCCCTTCCCTGCTCGTTCTCCCCATAATACTCATCGCTTTCTAATATACTGTAGTAAAATGCGGGTATCTCATTTATTTGCTTCTCTTCGGGGAGGGCAGGGACTTTTGTCTGTTTTGCTCTCAGCTATGTCTCCACTGCCTAGCAGAGGGCCTGGAACATGGCAGATCCTAATTAATAGATGCTCAATCAGAGTTGGAGTAAGAGAGAGGAAGGATATGCTCATTTTAAAGACATGTGTCTATTAAAGAAGACTGGAAGATGACTTAAAGAAGTCCTCTCCCCCAGGTTCAGTGCCCAAAGGACTCACTTCTGACAGCATAACCTCACAGCTCCGCCCCCTGTTGAGGAGGGACAATCCAAAACGGGGAGAATATTAGGGGATGTTTGGAGGACACAATATTGTGTGACCTGTCATGTGGGGGCTCCTCCAGGGACCTCAGAAATGTTCGAACCGGTGGGAAACCGCTGAATGCCCCTTCTCCTTTCCCTTAAACAAGCCAGAAAAATTTTTTCCTTAATTCCCCGATACTCCCTTTGAATATATGATTTTAGCCACCATCATAGCAAACTGCATAGTCCTTGCCCTGGAACAACACCTGCCTGACGATGACAAGACACCAATGTCAGAGCGACTGGTGAGTGGCCTCTCTCTCTCGGGGGGGTTTCTCTTTTTGCTTTCGTGGCAAATTGGGGTGGGGGGAGGGGAGCAGGGGGACCGCGCCGGCTCTACGTCCTGGAGCCAGAAGCAGATCTCAAAGCACTCCCCCACCCCCGCCTGCCCGGGAAGACTACCTTTCATGGACACCAGTCACTTAGGGGGAAAGCCTTGTCCTCACTTCCAATCCCCCGCACGGCCCATCCCCCACCCCCACCGCCCCGTGTAAAATGGGGAGAGGGGTGAATAACAATTGGTCACCTCATCCGCGAAGACGTATTGCACGTAAAACAGAGTCACTGTAAAGAGTTTTGACCCTACACAAAAATAGAATAACGCAATGATCCCCATGAAACCATCAGCCAGATTCAGCAGCTGTCATGGTTTTGTCACATTCGCTTCCGCTGTCCACCTTTCCCCCCTTTCTTTCTATCTTAGCCAAAGTGTTTTTAAAGCAAATTCCAAGCAACGTAACGATTCATCTCCCTGTACTTTACATCACCACAATGCCACAATCACACCCAGTGCAATCAACAGTGGTTCCTTGGAATCATCGGAGATCCAGTCAGTAGCCACATTTCCACTGTTATCTCAGAAATACCTTTTTTCCAAGTTGGTTTGTTCAAACCAAGACCGAAACCGAAACGTGGTCTACATTTGGTTGTTACATCTCCTATGGCTCCTAATCTAAAGTGACCGTTTCTTTCCTGGCTCTGACTTATTATAGAAGCCAGACCAGTCATCCTCAACAATATCCCACATTCCAACTTTTGATTGGTTGTTTCCCCAAGACATGGTTTTAGCGTGTTTCTTTTAACCTGTTTTCCCTCTGGGAGGACATCAGCTCTGGACATCAACATCCAAGTGCTCACATGTTTCAAATTAAAAGCTTTAAGAAAAAAAATCCAGTTGCTCATTCAGAGAATCTCAACAGAGCTGAAAACTAGGACTAAGATTCCCTCTGAATCCTCTAGTTATCCCCAGGTCCCTGCTTCAGGAAACCCTGGTTATTCTCCCGGCATTCTGATGATACAGTGAACCTGGAGAGAGGAGGAGCTCAGAAAACACTCACTCTTAATGAGTATGCACAAATATTAGTGGTCTCAAGACTTCACTTCAGTAGTAATGTAGTTATTATTATGTGCATTCTAAAAATATAACTAGCCTAGCAATCCAATGAGTCCAAGACTTTTTTCTTTCTTTTTTTTTTTTTTTTTGCTTAAGATAAAGCTAAGTCAAAGCAGTCCATTGAAAGAATAGCAAACAAATATTAGTACCACTGACAAACTTCTAGGGGGGGAAACCCATGAAGGCAAAATGCCTCATGATTGAAGTTTGGGAAATGTTGCCTTAAGAGTTGGGAAAATGTCCACTTGGTACTTAAAGCTTAATTTCAACCATGATAGTTGGCTGGAAGTCAGACCAAGTGGAAGGCCTTGTAGAAAGACAAGGATTAGGAGGCCTGGCCATTTACCAAACAGTGTAGAAGTATTATTTTAACATTTCAACAATTTGAGCAGCTGTGCTGCTGTGCACCAGCTGAGAATCCCGCATGGGTAGGAGGTTTGGGGGTGAGGTTGGTGCCTAGGTCCAACCTTCAGGTCCTGCCCTGGCCCCTGGATACTATGTGTGACAAATGAACATTCTAAGCCAATGCTGTCCAGTTGAATTTTCTGGGATTATGGAAATGTTCTATACATATTCTGTCCAATAGGACAGCTGGCTGAAAAGTGGCTAATGGGAGTGACTGGAGAAATGAATTTTTAATTTTATCTCATTTAAATTAATTTAAATGTAAATGGCCACACATGGCCAGTGGCTTCCATATTGGATGGCACTGCTCCTAACACACGATCCTACTTGGCTGAGTGGCCAGAAAGAAGGAGGTGCCTTCATGCTTCTGCTTCTCCTGAAAAAGCCTCCAGACAGAGAGCACCCCAGGCAGGAGACCATGTGAGGAATTGAGTGCTGGAGGGTCAGGGGAGCAAGAGGGAGATGGGTGCACATCCCCAGGTGGGTTGGCTTCTTTACCAAGACATCTTCTTGCAAGATGCCATAGACCATCACCTCTGTCCAGCCAAAAATGCTGACCTTGCCTTCCCTCCCTTCCAGGATGACACAGAACCATACTTCATTGGGATTTTTTGTTTCGAAGCTGGAATTAAAATCATTGCCCTTGGGTTTGCCTTCCATAAAGGCTCTTACTTGAGAAATGGCTGGAATGTGATGGACTTCGTGGTGGTGCTAACAGGGTAAGTGGCGTGCACTGTGCTCTTTTTTATTATCTTGCTGAGGGGGTGTGAGGACTTTGGAAAGGTATCAGTTGGTGTGGTCCAAGCTGGGCTTGGGAAGGCTGAGCCCCCATGTTCTTCTTAAATGCATGTCTGCCTCCTTCTTCTCCTACTTTCATATCTCTGCTGCACATTACAGAGGATACTTTCTGTTACAATTAGAATAATAGCCTTATTATAGTTGGTGGCTTCCAAAGTGCTTTATGTACATACTCTCATTTAATCCTCACGATAGCCCAATGAATTAGGAAATATTAATATTCCCATTTGACCACTGAGAAAATTGAAACTCAGAGAGCAACCGGCCTGAGATCACCCAGCTAATAAGTGGTGAAGCTAGGATTTGAACCCAAGATTAAGTGATTGCAGAACTCATGTTGCTAACTGTGGTGTGTGCATGATTCTTTTGCTTTGCTTGGGGATGTCTTGCCTTTAATTCAAGTTGGTAAAGATTCATTTAGGACTTCTGAAAACAAGGAGTTGTGATTAGGACTGTAGAGAAAAAAACTATCAAAAAAGATAGTGCCATGCCTTTGAGGGAATTTCAGATATGGTCCCAAGAAACCATGGTTAAAAGGAGACTGTGTATATATTTTTCTCAAAAACTCTGTGTGGGATAACAAACAAGTCCCAAACTAGGGATACAAACACACACGCTTACAACAGAAGTTTATTCTCATTCATCTAAGGTCCATAATAGGTGTTCCTAATGGGCCCACTTCTCTCTTCCAGTAATTGAGTGGCCCATACCCTTGCCATATTGCGACTCAACGCACATTGTCAACTCACAGCTTCCAAGGGCTCCATGTTTGTCTACACTTAAACTCTTGGAAAAGAGCATGGAATATGGTACTTGACAGGTTTCATGGGGCTGGCCGAGACCTGACCCCTCTGCCTTCCACTCATATCCCATTGGCTAAAAGCCAACGACATGACCACATATTGCTGCAGGGAGAGCTGAGAAACATCAGGCTGTGCTTGGAAGGAAAGGGAAATGGAGTTGGTGAGCAGCCAGCTGGTCTCTGCATAGATCCCAAATCCCTTTATCAGTTCTCTGGCTGCCCATTGCCATCTCATGCTGATTCCTGGCTCTTTTGCCTACCCACTTCTCTCCTGAGCTGAGTCTGTCTTTTCCCTTCTAAGACACTTCTTTGTTAAGAGACCTTCCCTATAGATTGAGAAAACCTTCTCGACTGAAAGGGGGAAGAGAGAAATGAGACAAAATAAAGTGTCAGTGGCTGAGAGATTTCAAATAGAGTCAAGAGGTTATCCCGGAGGTTATTCTTATGCATTATATAGATGTCCCCTTTTATGTTTAAGGTGTATTAGAGAGGCTAGAGGGAAATACCTGAAACTGTAGAGCTGTGTTCCAGTAGCCAGGTTTCTTGAAGATGATTGTATAATGATATAGCTTTCACAGTGTGACTGTGTGATTGTGAAAACCTTGTGTCTGATGCTCCTTCTATCTATGATATTGACAGATGAGTAAAAAATATGGATTAAAAATAAATAAATAATAGTGGGAACAAATGTTAAATTGTGTAGATTGAAATACTAGTGAACAATGAAAGGGAGTGGTAAAGGGAACAGAAAAAAATATGGGGAACAAAGTTTAGAATATATTGAGTAGATGGTCAATGAGAGGGCGCTGTAAGGGGTATGGTATATACAAGTTTTTTCTTTTTCTTTCTTTTTCTTCAGTGATGCAAATGTTCTAAAAAATGATCACGGTGATGAATATACAACTATGTGATGATATTGTGAGCCATTGATTGTGCACCATGCACAGAATGTTTGTATGTTAAGAATGTTCGTGTTATATGTTGTTTTGGTTTGATAATAAAATGCCAATTTAAATATATATATATACACATTTTAAAAAAAGAGAGAGAGAGAGAGAGAGACCTTCCCTATCTCTCCTATGGGATCACGGTTCCCCTCTAGGTCCCGTCTGCATTGGCGAGTGTTGTGACTCTGAATACGCATGCTGCATTGGCAGGGCCCTTGCAATCCAGATTTTGAACACATTTGTCCCAGAGCACTGTTGCTTTCTTGCAGAAAGAGTGGTGTCAGATTGGGCTGTTTCTGTAGAGGCATTTGACATGTGTGACCTGCCGTGAGGATCCTGGGTCAGCTCTGTTGGGCAAGGGGGTTCACAGAAGGACTTCTGTTGGCTGTGTCCACATTTGTGTGGTTTGGGACCTTGCCAGGTTCTGGGTACCTGTCGTGGGGCTGGGCACTTTTCTCTTACCTAGCTAGAAAACTTATCTGTGATGCAGCCCTGTGACTGCTTTTTGTTATTGTGGTTGTTCGAAGAACACTTATAATGAAAATTGTTCAGACATTCAAAAAGAAGTAGAGAATACTGTAACTAAAACCTGCGCATGCATGCATTCATTCAATGAATATTTATTGAGCACCTACTGTGTGCCAGGCCCTATTCTAGTGTCTGGGACACAGCTGTGAAACAAAACAGACAAAAGTCCCCCTCCTTGAATGCATGAATGAGCGAATGAATGAATGAATGAAACATGTAGTGAGTTAGACGGTGGTAAGTGCTGTAAAGAAAAAAACAAAGCAGGGAAGGGGGTAGGATGTATTAGGGTCAGGGGTCTGGTATCCAGAGAAGACTTCATTGAGAAGGTGACTTCAGAGAAAAACCTGGAGGAGGTACTGTGAGTTGAATTGTGGCCTCTTGTTTTGCTTTGCTAAAGTTGCCAGAATGCAATATACCAGAAATGGACTGGCTTTTAGGAATGGAGATTTATTACCTTACAAGTTGCAATTCTCAGGCTTTGAAAATGTCCACATTAAGCAGATTAAGATTAATTAAGGGGGATACCTTCTCTGAAGAAACACCACCAGTGTCTGGGACACCTGTCATGTGGGAAGGCACTTGGCCAGCATCTGCTAGTCTTTCTCTCTCAGGTTTCGTTGCTTCCAGCCCCCAGCTTCAGTACTTCCTTTTTGAGCTTCTGTGGGTGCTCTCTTGCCTTTTCTAGGACTCTCTGGTATGAGCTTCTAGGCATTTTCCTATTCTTTATCCTCTCGTAAAGGACTCCAGTAAGAAGACTAAGATCTACCTTGAATGGGGTGGATCACATCTCAAATGAAATAACCTAATCAAAAGGTCCCACCTCCAACACGTCTACATCCATGGTAGTGCTTAAAAGAACACGGCCTTTTCTGGGGTACATAACAGCTTCAAACCACCGTACCCCAAAAAAGATATGTTGAGATCGTATCTCCTGTTATCTGTGAGTGTGACCTTATACATAAATGGAATTCGTTAAGTTAAAATAAGGTCATATTGGAGTTGGGTGGGTTCTCAATGCAGCATGACTGGTGTCCTTATAAGAAGGAGAGAGAAGACACAGAGGATAAAGGCCATGTAAAGATAGAAGCAGGCTTTGGAGTCATGCTCCCGTAAGCCAAGGAATGCCAAGATGGCTGGCGATCACCAGAAGCCAGGGAAAGAAGAAAGGACTCTTATGTACAGGTTTCAGAGGAGGCATGGCCCTGTCAACACCTTAATTTTAGACTTCTGGTCTCCAGAACTGTAAGATAATACATTTCTACTGTTTTAAGCCACCCAGTCTGTTGCCTCATTGTGGAAGCTCTGGGAGACTGAGAGGAGATGAGAAAGTGAGCCACGCAGATAGCTGAAGGAGGTAAGTGCCAGTTGGAGGGGATAGAAAGTGCAAAGGCCCTGAGGCCAGACTGTGTCTGGTGTTTGATGGACACTGAGGAGGCCAGAGTGGCTGGAGCAACCCACTACCAAAATGAAACCTTACTAATACAGTATACACCCCCCCAGGTTCTCTTTCCCGCCCCTGTCCCCTTCTCTCCCCTATCCAGATGCACTTTGCTGAATTCTGTGCTTATCATTTCCATTTACGTCTTTAAACTTTTCCTACTTAAGTAAGCACCTCTGAGAAATCTATGGTACTATTTTGCATGCATTAAGTTTTTCTGTACATTGAGTCATAGTGCATGATTTCTTCTGCAACCTGCTTTTTGTACTCAACATGAGATTAACTTGGTTGACAAGAATAGTTCTCCCTCATTCTTTTTCACTGCTGAATAGTATTCTGCAGGATGAATATCCTATCGCATTTGTCCATTTGGGTTGTTTCCAGCATTGGACTATTTTTAACTGAGCTTCCCCTCTTTTCTTGTAAGTTTCTCTAGGGCATATGTCCTGAAGTGAAATTGCTGACTAGTGCACTAGGTGTGCTTTTGGCCATGCCAGATATTGTCAAATTGCCCTGCAAAGTGGTTGTGCCAATTTAAGCTCCCTGGGGGCTCACCTTTGCCAGCAGGAGATGGCTTGACTTTGCAGGCAGGAAAGAGCCTTAAAAATGCCTGGTTTCTTATGCCATGGCTCGTGAACCACTGGAGGAAGTTTGTGTATTATTGAGTGTGTAGTAAGCCTCAATAAGTGATCATAAAGTTAAAGGGTGGATATTGACGTCTCCCCGACTTACAGTCAGATGATCACTTTTCCATTTCCCTGACATCTGATGAACTTCTAGATGTGAAATTCTTCATATGGTACAGATGGGTCCTGGGCGTGGAAACCCATGGTTGGGGTTAAATGGATTTGTGAATCCTCTGAAAATGTAGACAGAAAATAGCATGAGTGTGTCAGTTTTTCTGGACTGCAGCTTTCATCAGATTCTCAGTGGGGGTCCAGAACCCTAAAATCATAAAGAACCACTATTCTAGATTCTATTCCTTTCTATTTTCTTTATTTTCACTCTGTATTCCATTCTTTGCTTTATTTATTCTTACTTCTCTGATGGTGGGTGCATGGGGTGGTATTATGCTCACCTTCCATGCGAGAGACCCAGGTTCAATTCCTGGACCGTGCACCTAAAAAAAAAAATAATAGTGTGTTTCTCTGATGGTCAACCATTTATCCTTATTATCTGGTGGTTCTGCCTCCTTCAAATCAGGCACAAAGCTCAAATTTCATTACATCAAATTCCAGGGGCTGTTTAGTCTCCTCTTGGGTTATATATAAGCTAGGAACAGGGCAGGTGAGCCCTGCATTTCTAGCCTTCTGTTCTCAATATCAATGGTGGGGTAAATACACTAAATCTTAATTTAATTCTGTGTTCTGGAGGGAGGGAACGTGAGTGTATTAATTTGACATTTAGAAAATGACTACTTTAACGAGCACGTTTGAGTAACGCATTTTTGTCATCTCACATTCCCAAGTAAATTATAGTAGTAAAATACTGTTCCTTTTTCATGGATGTTCAAGGTTTTTACCTTTTTCTTGTGCGAGGTTTGGCAGAAAAGATCTCATCTGTGGACTTGTGTTCATTCTACTTAGCTCAGGGCCTCAAAGGAATACTAAATGTGGTATCATCAAACTGTTTAAAATGTGTTTTCATTGTATTTGAAGTTCTCATTGTTGTGCTGAAAATGTGTAAAAGGAAGATTTCAGATGCTTGGTTATATTTCTGAGCCTTCTTTTTTGCTGTAATGCCCAAATATATGTAAATATCTAAGAGAGTACACAATATACTTGTGCATGTTAAGAAAAGAGATTGTGAACGCTGCCAGGGAAGGAATGAAGATACTTGTTTTTCTGTCTGTGGGCACATGGCATCTAGTAAGTACTCCATAAAATTAAATGATTGTTAAGCTGGAACATGGCAATGCTTCTGATAATCACAGTGTTCTAGGGCATTCTGTAAACTCTTAGGAGGTGTGAATCATCCCATAGAGAAAATCAAATAGTCCAAGAACTTAAGGCAGATATCTTGGCATCAAATAAGGCATAAAGCAAATGAGTTCTGTATGACTGCCTACTCTAATCCTTTATGACCCTGTTCCTCTTGAGAAGATCCTAAGAACTGTCCCAAGCTTTGGATGGTTTTGTTGAGAATCAAAGACAAGGAAAAAAACCTGAGTACTTGGGGGCCAGCAGGGAAGGGTGTTGACTTTTGTCTTGTAGTGTCATCGGCTCGTAGGGCTGAATGGACTCTGAGTGATCCAACAACTTTATTTTATTCACAAAGGAGCTCTCTTGGTTTGCTGGGGCTGCTGAAACAACCACAGACTCGTTGGATTACAACAACAGAAATTAATTGTCTTACATCTCTAGAGGCCAGAAGTCTGAAATCAAAGTATCTGCAGGGCACCCACCTCCAACGTCCCCTTCTCTCTGCTTTCACGTCAGAGGGCTTTCTCCAGCATCACGGCAGTTTTCTCAGTCCATGTGTCATATACACTCCTAAGAGTGTCTTTCAGCCCATGAGTGAGGGGGTCTGTCTACATATTCCCAGGCTTTCCCCGTTGTTAACTCTATCATTGCAGGGGGTTCCAGCGAGACTGAGCCCCAGCTGCCCAAAATGGAACCACTCAATAGTGTGCCTTCTGCCAACCCATCCCGTCCTAGTTCCTTACTTGTCATTCCTTAGATAATGTATCTAATTAACCACCTGCACCCAAGTCCTTGACTTGGGGTCTGCTTTCAGAGGAACCCAAACTAACTCAGGGCACAATGGACGGGAGCCTCGTGGGTTACAGGTTTCAGCACCCTGGACAGCGCCTGCCACTCATCCACCTTATACAAACGTGTCCCCTTCCCTCCTGAATGAAGGCCAGATGGCCAGTTGACATCGTTCCACAGAGTCAAGGAATGAGACCCTGAGTTTCTTGGCTGGTTTTTCTGTGGGGCTGAAAAAAAGACCTTGCCATCTATCTCTCCACAGAGAGGTCTTGTCCTCTTGAATTGCTGTGACAAATGCCAGGCAGCCCCAGAGGGGTATCTGGCCACTGTCTTTATGATTTGTAGGGCTAATGACTCTTCTCACCAGGGCAGGGAGGCAGCTGCCTGGCGGGCAGAGGAAATCTCAGTGGAATGGGAGGCGAGCAGGTGCCTCGGGCTGAAGCAGAGGCTGCAAAATGGGAGACACCACATTTTGCTTTATGTAGGTGGAGGGACAGGGACAGAAAATTCTCACCTTCAATGAGAGAGATAAAGCTGAGATTTGGGGGGATGTGGAAAAATGGAAGTTCTTCCCTCTTTTCTTGTATTCTCTGGTTGTACTCATTGCCTTGATTTTCTCCTCTAGTCTTAAGGGTTTAACTAATCCTTCTATGCTCACGTTTCCCAAACTTACATTTCCATCCTGGGTCTCTCTCTCTCTCTCTCTTTTTTTTTTTAAAGGACATCATTATTTATTTATTTATTTATTTTAATTTGCATATGGGCAGGAGGCACCAGGGATCGAACTCCAGACCTCCAGCACGGCAGGTCGGAGCTCCACCTGCTGAGCCACGGCAGCCGCCCTCCTGGGTCTCTCTTTAAGTCTCTCCTTTTGGGATTTCATAGGCATCTCACAATCAAGACATCCAATACTGAGTTTCTGAGCATCCCTCTAAAGCCATCCCTTCCTGTCTTCCCCATCTCACTGATGGCAGCTCTGTTCTTTCAGGTGCTCAGTCTAAAATTCATAACTCCTCTTGCTTTCTCAAGCCCTATGGCCAGTCCTTCAACAAACCCTATAGGTTGTGTCTTTAACACACAGAATCTCACCACTTACCACCTTCACTGTTATCATCTTGGCCTGAGGCCATCGTCATCTCTCAGCTGAGTTGTTTCAGCAGCCTCTCTGCTTCTGTCTTCCTTCCCCACAGCCTGTTATCCACACAAGCAGCCAGAGGGATCCTTTGAACACATAAATTAGATCAAATCACCTCTCAGCTCAGAGACCTCCCATGGTTTCCATCTCACTCAGGGTAGAAGCTCAAGTCCTCTTGAAGCCCTGCACCATTTGGCCCCATCACCTCCGAAACCTCATCTGACCCTGCCTTCCCCATCACTTACCCAGCTCCAGCTGCGCTGGCCTCCTCACTATTCTTCCAACACACCAGGCACCATCCTGCCTCAGGGCCTTTGCACATGCTGGTCCCTTTGCCTGGAATGCTCTTCCCCCAAATGTCTGCTTGATCCATTCCCTCATCCTCAAGGCTTTACTCCAGCATCACCTGCCTCCTTAGCTATAATGTCAACTCTTCCCCCAGCACACCCTGTCCTTTTCTTTGATTGGGATATTTTCCATAGCACTCACTATTTTCTGACAAACTAGTTATTTTACTTATTTTATTTTTTGACTTGTCGCCTCCACTAGATCAGCTCTATGAGAGCAGGAACTTTGTGTTGTTGTTTTTTTTTCTGCTAAGGTTTTATTCCCAGTGCCTAGGGAGCAGTAGGTACTCAATAAATGTTTTTGACTGAATGAATAGATCGATGGTCACTTGACCTGCTAATTTTGGGGGAGGTTTACTATAGAATGATTGATCTAGGGACAGAGTAAAGCTCACCCTGAGTACCCCTGTGTGCCTGCTGGTCTAGATGAGATGGTGTGGTCAGGAGTCTAGGATTAACCCTTGCATGTACTTGTGGCTAGAATATGCTTCCCCATGGATGTAATCCCATTCCAGGAGTTGTAATGTGTCTTCCACATCATGGCTCTGAGTGAACTGAAACTACTTTGAAATAACCTTTGATTGCTGCTCAGAATTAATAAGTTGGCACAAATATGGACAAGTTTGCATGCAAGAGGGGTGGTCTGAACAGGAGTGTGTTCTCAGGAATGCTGTGTATGGTTGTGCAGATTGCACATGAATTAGGCAACCTGTGTGTATTTTCTAAGTGTGTAACTCAATTATGCATAAATTTCTTTTGGAGACAATCATAGGTTAAGGAATATCAAGTATTTTTTTACACAGGAGTCTCTTCCAAACCTCTAAGAAGCTTTGATTTTAGGAGCCAAGGTGTTTTGTTATTGTTGTTTTGTTTGCTTGCTTGCTTGCTTGCTTGCAATTCTGAAGAGACATGGGACATGAGTTGTGTTTTCACTGCTTACTGGCAATGTGGGGGCTACCCAAGGTGTTTCAGAATGCATCAGGGACAGAGCCAGGAATGAAACCTCAGACCCCTGAGTTCAGCTTCTGGCCACTAAAATGTAGCTGGGGCTGTTTTCTTGCTTCCTAGTGGTATTCCAGTGATGTTAAGTAGATAATCAATCAGACTGGGAGGTCTTCATAAACCAGACAGAGGAGTTTAGACTGGTATGAAATAGCCTTGGACATTTTCAAAGCATTAAACTGTGAAGCATGTAGCAGAATTACATCTTATGCACATCTGAATTACATAAAATCATTTGTGGTATACACACAAAATAAAAGAATATATTAGTTAAATAATGAGGTCATTTTTCCCCACCATTCCATATAGTGAGCTTTTTCCAGGGAACAAGCACGATACATATTCACCATAGAGCCCAGTGTATCAGTTAGAAATTATTTTTGCTGGAAGTAACAGAGGCTGCTGACACAACTCAGCTGAGAGATGACGATGGCCTCAGACCAAGAAGATAACAGCGAAGGTGGTAAGTGGTGAGATTCTGTATGTTGAAGACATAACCTATAGGGTTTGTAGAAGGATTGGCCATGGGGTTTGAGAAAGCAAGAGGAGCTATGAAGAGGTAACTAGAAAAGTATTAGCACTAAATAGAGAAATCTGCAAATGACTGGACCAGGGTTAGCTGACGGGCTCAGTGATATCCTTCTACCTTCCAGTCCACCTTCCTCAATGCGTTGAAATTTGACCTTATGGTTTTTTGCCTCAAGGTTGCAAAATGGCTGCCACATTTTTTTCCTTTGCAGCCTGCTATCAAAGAAGGAAAGTTATGGTGAGAAGAGAAAACTCTCTTTGAATACTTATCTCTTTTTTCCAGGAAGAATTCTTTCTCAGAAGTCCCCAACAAACTTCCCCATACATTTATTGGATCACATGACCATTTCTAGTTTCAGGTTCAACTGGGAACATGAATATTGGTACTTTTTGTCATTTTATGGGAAGCTGGTTCTTCCTACAGGAAAGGCGGGAGGACAAAATGGTTGTGAGGACAACTGGTAGTGTCTGTCACTCGTAGAATAACATTCTGTTTCTTTTATACCTTATATATTGGTATGCACATTAAACAGTATACCCTTATTTCTCTCTAGTTTTAAATACAGAAAACCATGTATATGGTACTTAATAGGTGATTTAAAGGTTTTTCGAGGGTATTTTTCAGTATATGCAATTGTTCCTTTGTGTATTGACTTCAAAACCAGAACTTAATATCATTGCAGTAAAAAGTGCTTTGAGGATAAGGGTTCAAATCCTGACTCTACCACTTGGAAGATGTGTGACTTCATGCAAATGATTTACTCTCCATTGTCTTTACTTTATTTATCTGTTAAAGTAGGCTCACATTAATACCTCAGTGGGTTGAGGTGAAGATTAAATAGAATAATTCTTAGTATATAGTAGGTGCTCAATAAAATAGAGCCAGAAGGGAGGAGGAAGATTACTGATTGTGATGGTGTAAAGTCCTAGAATTGAGATGGTTTCAAGTCTGAGATTGTTTGGGACTCCAGTAGAAATGTGGAAATAGAAATGAAAGGATGGATTTAGGGCTGGTTCACCAGAAAAACAAAAAACAGCTCCAGAACACAATAATCCACTGACTATTGCCTGGTATCCTGGGGGCATTACTGCAGAGGCATGAGCACTTTTGATGAGAAGATCGTGAACTTATTTCAGTCATGTACAGTCTCTGTGAGATGTCTGAGTAGAAACGAGCTGTAGCAGATGGGATGCAGATTATATGTTAGAGCTTGACTGTGGGTCCAGATTTGAGAGTCACTGTACAAAGAGATCAATGGTTAAAGCAGGGATGTGACTGAGCCATGTAGGAATGATGGTGTCAGAATACAAGACCACAGGGAAATGTCCACACTAAAGGACCAGGGGGAGGAAGAGGAGCAGGGAAGGAAGCTGAAGGCACAGTGGACAGGCATTTAGGAGGAGAAGCAAGCTGTGTTCAGCTATGTTGGCTGCAGCAGAGAAGAAACCATTGGGGTTTTGTGATTAAGAGGAAAAAGGGCTGTCCATAAAGAAATTGATGATGACTGAAATCTCCATGGTGGAGGTTTGATTGAGAAGGAAAGGAAGCAGTAGTCCTGGTTCTCTCCTTTGGAAGGTTTGGCAAAGAAACGAGGGAGGAAAACATTTGGTACTTCCTATCATCCGTGCCAGAGGTAATAATAAGTTGGACAGTCTTATTTGGAGAACATCTTGATTTCCTGGTCTTTTTCCTCTCCTTTGCAAAATTTTTAACAGAAGGGTGGGATGGTACGCGTATTAGAAAGATGAAGAAAACACATAATTCACATATTGTGTATATCTCCATAAATAAAATTTTGCAAGATTGCATCATACCAGAGCATCTGGACAGATTTTCATGAGATTTGGAGGATATGTTTGGGATAGTTTTATTCTGTGAGATACCCAAAATGCACTTGAGAAGCTCTCAAAGAGGTAGGATATAATGTGTCAGAGCAGCAGAAATTGAAGTACAATTCTAGCTGACCACTTCTTAAGAGTGATATAACTGATGTATTAAGATAACCATGAGCTGAAAACCAAATGGTGGTTGCAAATGTGAGTCTTACATTAAAAGGTACAAGAGTAGATGCTTCAATGGCAGCATTACTTTGCGGTTCAGCTGTTTCTTGTGTGGCCAACTCTAAATGAGAGGGTATCCAGTATACATACACAGGTAGGGGCATGGTGGAGTTAGAACAGATTCAAAACCCAGCTCAACATTTCCAAACTTTGTAACCTGGGGCAAGTCACTTTATCTCCCTGAATTTTGATTTCCTCGTCTGCAAAAATGGTCCCTGCCTTATAGAATTATTTTACAGACTTAATGAATTAATATCTGGCACATGATGGCTTGGATCTATGGATGGTATTCGCCAACAGACGGTCTGAGGAAGGGATATGGGGCTTCTTTGGGGCTCAGATCCCTCATCTGTAAAGTGGGGATAATATGTGTACCTACCTCAAAAGGTGGGATTCAATGAGATAATGCATGTGAAGCAGTTAGAGCTGAACCTGGCTTGGAATAATGCTCAATGATATTAGCTATTTTAAGACTAATAACTATAATTATAATGATGATAGTAATTATTACTATTTGCTCCAGGCTCAGTTCCATAGACCATTAGCTAACTGCAGTGAACATTTGCTGCTGTTAGTTGGGTGCCCGACATCCAATGTCACCTCCCAATTTGGGGGGAACCCCCCTTCCTAGTTTATACCACTGCCAGATCATCTCAGAAGTTGAAGAGGGGTGTAGAGTGAAGGCATGCAACTGAAACGCAACTCATCACTTGCTTCCACCCAGAAACTTGGAAATGGAGTAAGTGACTCAAACACAGAAGGATGGTTTGGAATCCTTGCCTGCTGCAGTATGGTCTGGCTGCATTGTTCCTGCCACAGGGACTGTTGGTTCCCCCCCTATTTTCCACAACCCCCACTCACTTTCTCAGTCCAACTGTTAATTACCAGAGCTTCTTAAAAATCCCTTTTATGCCCCAAAACAGCTAGTCACTATCTGGTTCCTGCAACCTAGAAATCCTACTGATTTTGAGAACAAAGATCAGAAAGTGAGTAGCTCATTTGGTGACCCCAGAAAACCTAGATTTGGAATGGGGGAGTAAGACAGGGAAAAGAAAGCACCCCATAAAAGTTGCATTAGAAAATGAGTTACATGTGGGCAGTTGGATCTTATGCCTCTGGGAACTTTGGGAAGTAGCATAGAGTATGCACTTGAAACTTAGCCCCCCCTAAATAGTAAAGGGACTAGAGTGAGAGCTCCTTCTGAGGGCATTGATTCCGAGTCTTCCAGGCAGCCCTGCATTTAACCTGAACATACTCCTGTGGTCAGAACATCTCCACTGTCCACAGTGAACAGTGCAGGACGATGGGTGCATGTCCAACAATGTCTGCCTCACTGGCTACATTTATTTAATTCTGTCATGAGTTACAGCTCATTTGTTTAGGTTTCCTGGTGAAGCCCTTTGAGAGTCGCCTGTTGGGTTTGGCAATGAGAAGGAAATAAGTTTCACCCTGTTGGCACCTAATGGGAAGTATGAGTAGCTACTCTGCAGAGAAAGGATAAATAGGGGGGCAGCTGAAAGCTAGATCTGGGCCTTTGGGTAATTTGGACTCCATTGATATTCAGGAGACAAAGAACTCTCTCTCTCCTTCCTGGTCTCACGGGTCCCAGGGGACTTCTGTTCTGGGAAGAGCAGAGGTCAGAGTGAACAAAAGGCAGGGAAATACGAAGCAGAAGAGGTAAGCCAGAGCAGAGGTCAGAGTGAACAAAAGGCAGGGAAATTCGAAGCAGAAGAGGTGTAAGCCAGATCCAGTTGGGGTCTAGAACTTGAGAGTTGGGCCGAGTTAGTGGTATTTTTATTGTCTTTGGCAGGTGAAAATGAGTAGAATTTGTTCCAGAAAGGAAGAGATAAGCAAATTGGACTTTTCTCCCTCTGAAGTGAGAATTTCACCCACAGGGTAGCCTCTGCACAGGAGATAGATAGCATAGCATCCTGTGTGTTTGTCCCTGGAAAAGATAGGAGAAATATGGTTCCTTTATCCCTACTGTGGAGTCTTGTGTGGCCTAGAAATGAGGAAACATTTGAAGGATATATCAGGAACGTCTTCAGTGGCAAGAGGCGGAACCTCCTACTCATAATGGCTTGAACAAATGGAGGTCTCTCTTTATCACATCACAGAGAAGCTGGGGTGGGCACTGTTTGGCTTGGGCTGGCAAGATTCTATTGGCCTTTCCCTCATGGTTGCAACATGGTTGCTGGAGTCCAAGCAGCATGTCCACATTCCAGGCAAGAAGAAGCAAGTACAGGATGGCCCCATCCAGATCTGCCCATTTTTTTGCAACAGGCAAAGCAAAAGCTTTCCCACAAACCATCCATCCAAGTTCTACTTACTGTAGAACAATTTACCATAGAACTACTTATTTCTCACTGGCCAGAAATATGTCATCTGGCCAAATGTAGCTGCAAGGGTGCCTGGGGTAGCATTTTACCCTTCTAACCATTTTAGACATTGTTCTAACTTTTGATTTTATATGTGGTTAATGGATAGACATAAAGTTTTAAAACTCTGCCTTAATTCACCTTATATTCATCTCGTCTGTATACCCCCTTCATACCCATTATCTATTGCCACAATATGCCGCATAACAAACAGCCCCAAAAAACAATGGTTTAAAATGACAAGCATTTTTTGTTTGTTTAGCTCATGATTCTGCAGGTTGGTAGTTTAGGTTAGACTCTGATGGGTGCTCATTCATGCATCCGTGGTCAGCTGTGGGTCAGCTGGATGGCCTTCTGGTTTTGGGTGTTGGCTGTCAGTGGGCCGTTCTTGGATAGTCCTGGCTGGGAAGTCTGCAATCTGTCCCGTGCATCTTTGTCTTCCATCAGGCTAGCCTGGTCTTGTTCCCATAGCACAGTTCACAGTCTACTATTCAAAGAAAGCAATGGCCAGCCCAGAGTCAAAGGGTGTGGATACAAGAAGTTATTAATTGGTTTCACTGTGGCTCTGTCTCTGTTCTCTTATGTCTTCTGCCCTGAATTCTCTAAGGCAATGCATAACACCTTTCCTTTCCTTCCCATCCCCAACTCTTAGCAATAAACTGGAATGGCATGACATGATCACCACCTCACTCAGACAATGAAAAGGAGAGCAAAAGTCAACAAAAGCTCTAGCCACCTAGGAACTAAAGGTGGGGAAAGTGACACAACTTCCTCAGATACCTTCAGCTTTTATCAAATCTCAACCTGATCTCCGAGTTCCGAGCCTTTGGCAGTTGAAACGGAGGAACAGATTCTCGCCTGCCACTCTGCCTGTTGCAGTTTCACACCATGCAGCCCAGCTGCCTTTGTCAATGGGTGCTTTTGATTTTGTTTTTTGAAATGCCACCTGCTTCTGCTCAAAGCAAGATGAAACTCTGCTCTGGATCCCATCAGCTCAGGGAGCATGAAAGCTGGGCTCTGAGCCATCTTCGTGGAGACATTTGGTTTCCTCCTGTCCTTCTCTTTTCCATTCCTCTTTCGTTTTGCTTCTGCCTTCTTTTCTGGTGACCTCCACCTCTCTTCCCTCTGGTAGTTCCTGGTGTATGGTAATTCAAGCCAGTAGGAGAGGTCAACCTCGGAGAAGGGAAACTAGCATTAATTGAGCAGCTGCTGTTTGAAAGGCTCTTTATGTGCGTTATCATCCTCAAGCCATGGCTCCAAATGATGCGGCTCAGAGAGGGGAAGTTACTCATCCAAAGTCACAGAGGTACTGAAGCCAAGATTTGGACACATTTTCTCCCTACCTCAGAGCCAGGCTTCTGTGCACTGTTGCGTTTTAGAGGGAGAGAGTAGGGAAAGGGACACCAGCTTCCCCCTTCCGACTCACCCCAGGACCTTGGCACGTGCCATTGTTTCTGTTTAGATTATACCATCTCCTCTGTATCTGGCTAACCCTTACTCAGAGATGATATTTAAAATAGCATCTAGGATGCATGGGCACTAACTAACTAACAAAAAGGGGTGCCACCCTCCCCGCACTGTGGTGCCAATTGTTAACCCTTTGTTTGCTGCATTGTGGGGAGGTCCATCAGTCTCTGAAGGGGACCAAATCGCCAGAAGACACTTGGGTGGGCTCATGGAAGTACATGTTTACTGATATTAGTTGTCTCTTCCTCCAGGAAGCCTTCCCTGACCTCCCCCACTCATGCACACTACGAAGCCAGTTTAGGTCCCCTCTTTACAGGTGCTAGTAGCATCTGTGTAAACACCTCTCATCATTGTGATTACACATTAATCAGCTTTCTTCTTCATCTGGAGGACGAGGACCACACCTCAGAGCCTAGTACAGAATCTGAGAATAGGGCTCAGTAAAGATACTGAATGAGTGAATGAATACACGAATGAATGAGTGAGTGAGTAAATGAATTCATAACTGGTGGCAGAGCGGAATCACACCCTTGCTTAGGTTTGCATAGGTGAGGCACGGCCAGAAGGAAAAACAGGACACCTTTTGTTCCAGCATGTTGCTTTGAAGCAGGAGCAAAACAACAGAGAGCATCCAGCTGCATTCTGGAACAGGATTCAGGCACAGCCACGATTTCCCTCTTGATCTGGTCTCACCCGGGGGGCTGTACCAGCCAATGGGGGCATTCAGGCAGTTTTAGGTACCAAGAACAGTGGGGGCCTCGAGAAAGCAGGGAGCTGGCAGAGCAGCCCTTAATTTTCCATTTTCTGAACTCCAGTCCTTTCTAGAAAGGCAGGGAAGGGAGAATTGTGGGGAGGTTTAATTGTAGATTCAAAAAGCAAAGTCTGTAATAAAGAGATGGGCCATGGAGGTGGACAGACGTGGGTTATTGCAGCTTCCAAACGAATGACCCACAATAATGCCTGCCTTCATTGAGAACCTAGCGCGAGCCCAGTACTGTTCTGAACACTTTGAATGAATAACCTTTAATCCTCCAAGCACAGCCCCCCCCCATCTTGTTAGCCTCTGTCACTGTCCCCATCGTGCAGGTGAAGATGAGAACAGTTCGGCCGAAGGGTTCACCCAGAGCGAAAGGTAGACCCTACCTTCCGCCTCTGGCAGACCTTATCATTCCGAGCCTGTTTCCTCAATCTGTGAAATTGGGCTCTTTGCACCCATTTCTCAGGGTGAATGAAGACATCAATGATAATGGTGAATGCAGATGTAACTCCTGGGATGGGAGCTGGTCAGACACAGGTTGTTTCATTCTGCCTCTGCCACCCCAGGCAGTGTGAACTGTCATTATCCCCATTTCATAGATGAGGAAATCGAGGCACAGAAAGGTGAAAGACTTGCTCCAAGCCACACAAATAAGAAGTGGCAGAACAGAATTTAGACCAGGGGGCTCTTGGGGTCAAGGCTTGTATCCCCCATCCTCAAAGGTCGCTGATTCAGTTATTCTCTGATGTGGAAAGGAGAAGGGTAGAGGTCTTGGTTTTAGTCATTCACTGCTAAGAGGCTGGCAGCCTCTATATTATTATTATAATCAATAATAATAATGATTATTAATAGTAATAATCATTGTTCTCATTTACCCAGTACTTGTTGCATGCCGGGTGCTGTCCGAGTACTGGGCATAGATTCTCCCATTTGTGCCTCACCAGAGTTCGGGGCTGTTGGCACCCCATTTAGAGATAAGGCTGCTGAACTGATCTGCACCCCTCAGTCAGCTCAGGGTAAGCCTCACCCCATCTTAGTTCCTGAACTGTGGCTCTGGGGTGCAGTCTCCTTCATCAGATTTGGGGGGTATTGAATTAAGTACAGCTGTTCCAAAAGAACTCTGTTCGTCAGCCCCTCAAACTTGCTCCTCTGGCTGTCCTTTCTGTTGCAGTAAAGGCGACTCCACCTTTTCTGTGTGCTCCAGCCCCAAACCTCAGTGTCATCCTGTTCTCCTCTCCTCCTCTGGCCACCCAAATCCAACCCATTAGCAAATCTTGTTGGCACCACCTGCAGAATCTACCCCTAATCCACCCACCTCTCACCGCCTCATGGCATCCTTCCTGGTCTGATCCGCATAATTGCTCACCTGGACAAAACCCATTGCCTCCCTGTTCCCTAAGTTCTGTCTTACCTCCCCACACACAGTCAGTACCCCCACAACACCCTGAGGGCCCCTGAGCCAAGACCCTCTTCCTCCCAGAACACTCCATGGCTCCCACCTCACTCAGAGTATAAGCCCAAATCCTCCTTGTGACCCGCAAAACCCAGCCCTGTCTGCCCTGTCACCGCCCTGCCCTCCCCTTTTTCTACTCCTTACCTAACTCACTCTGCTCCAGCCACTCCAGTCTCCTCGTTGTTCCTTAAACACACTAGTCGCAGTCCAGCCTCGGGGCCTTTGCACATGCTGTTCCCTCTGCCTGGAACACTATTCCTTCAGATATCCTTAAGTCTTCCTCAATTCCTTTGGATCTTTGCTCAATTGTCATGCAAAACTGTAACTACCCCCACCCACTCTCGACCCTCCCACTCCCCCTTCTCTGCTTTATTTCTCTGCACAGACCTGGTAAGTATCTGCCAAACCATATTTATTTATTTACTGGTTTTAGACTTTCTTCCCCACTAGAACGTCTGGTCACCAGAGTAGGGACCTTTGTCTGTTTTTTTCACTGCTCTGTTCCAGAACCTAGAACAGGGGCTAGAACACAGCAGGTGCTCAACAAATTACTCATCAAACGAATTGTCCCAGTAAAGTGCTCAAGGGGGCATTGAGCCCCTGCTCCACCAAGGTGGCAGGGCACCACCTCTGCCCGCTCTTTCAAGGCGTTTGTCCTTTTTGGTCCATGTATGCTGATCACTTTGCCTCTTGTCCTTCTATTTTTTTAAACAATCTAGGTTTCAATCACTTGGGTCCTGGAGACCTCATCAGCTGAAGCTCTCCATGGATCCTTTTGAAACTAGAAATAGAGGTGAGGGGCCCAGTGGCGGGGGGGGGGGGGCAATTAGCTTTTGTGTGGGCTTTGTAAAAACATCCTGAGAGGAGGAGGTGGAAGACCCCTCCTTCCCCACCCCACCCCCACTGGCATCTCAAAATACCCCTTGTTTCAGGAAATGGCCGTGGCATCAGGAAGTCAGCGTGTGGTACCTGAGACACAATATCACAAGTGGCTGAGAGCCCAGAGAGAAACCAGGACAGGCGCGCTGGGGACGCAGGCTGGAAATGGAGCTAATTTTAGTGGCTGAAGAGGCTGTGAGGAGAGAGAGGGAGGAGGTGTGTGTGTGTGTGTGTGTGCGTGTGTGCATGTTTGTGTGCAGGCAGGCGCGTGCGCAGTGGCGGAAGCTGGGTGGGGAAGAAGTTGAGGAATACATCAGCTTGGGGAAAGTAAATCTCATGGGCGGGGGACCCGATCCCACCCAAGAGGCTGGCAGACAAGTCTGAAGATGTGAACCCTAGGGTCAAGACGGCTGTCTTAGTGGATGAAAGGAATAGAAATGATTTCAACTTCCGGAGGCTTGTTCCGTGTAAGGCATGCCATCCTCCCAGCCATTCTGGGAGAAAGGCACTGTGGCGATCCCCCTTTTCCAATCAGGGAAACTGAGGCACTGAGTTAAATAACTTACCCTGTAAGGAGAAGGGAATGAGCCAAGCGTATAGGACAAGAAATAGGGTCAAGGCAAACTCTGAGATCTGTCCTGTATCTACTTGTTGAATCGTGCTTTGAAAACTATTGCTTTTTTATTTCTCTGCTTTGTATATATGTTAAACGATGCAATAAAAAAGTTAAAAAAAAAAAAAAAAGAAAGGAATCATGGAAGATCTAAAAAAATGGAAGGGCATACCATTTCATGGACTGGAAGACTGAAAAAACAAAGAAAGAAGGAAACAAGGTCAAGGGAGAAGCAGAAATACAAGTGAAGAGGTTCACAGGGCATATAAATTGATGGGAAATCCATGAGACTGGTCAGCTTGAAGGGAAGATTCCAGATGTCAGAAAGTAGCTGAGTGCTTGGATTTTGGAATCAGGGTGGACATGGAGAAAATGCTGGTTCTTTTGCACACTGGCTATGGGGCCTCTTAGACCCTCAGTTTCTTTTCCTGTGAAATGGAGTGATACCAGCTGTCTCCCACCATTGTAGAGAGGATGAGAGGAGTTGAGCAATGCAATGTTCCTAGTGCTTGGCCTGCTTCAGGGTGGATACTCAGTAAATGGTAGTTATGGTTTTTGTGGTGTTTGGAAGGATGTTGACAGGTAAACATCCACTCAAAAAGCATTTACTGAGTTCCTCCCACACACCAGGCCCTGGGGATGAAGCAGCGAACAAGACAGGCCTAGTTTTTGCCCTTGTCAAATCTATAGTCCATTTGCACTGCAAACATTAGCCAAATAATTGGCTTTAATTATGATGAGAAAAGCAACATTTATCATTTACTATGAGCCAAGCACTGTTCTGAGCACATTACAAATTGTAAACTCATTTAATCCTCGCAAGGATCCTATTAGGTTACTTTTTAGCATGTGGAGAAAGTGAGGCACAGAGAGGTTGAGTGGCCTGCCCAAGGTCACACAGCTAGGAAGTGGTGAAGCTGGGATTTAAATCCAGGAGTGTGGTTCCAGAGTCTAATGATCCCTATTTTATGGAGTGAGAAACTGAAACCCACAGTGTTTAAGCAACTTGCTCAAGATACTGAAAACCTTAGAGTGACGAATCTGGAGGGCTTTGAGACCTATGTCTCAGCTTCCAGTGTCTTACAGGGAGAAGGTTTTATGGGTGCATTTCTTCCATTTTTCCCTGCTTCTGTGTAAAGATAAATACCTCCAATCACTTAGCTGAAAACTATGGGATGTAAGTAGTTAATGGCAAGTAAATGCTTTAGAGATGGAAATTGTTGTGCCTGTTTTCTTTTCTTTTTTTTGCTAGGTATTGTTGACTACATGCCCTTGCCACACAAATGTGTCTTTCTTCTGTCAGGCATTCTAGACAAATTCTATTTTCCCCAAAATATTTTGCCGTAGAAAATAGCAAGTGGGAAAGAAATTCAGAGGCTCTGGCAGGATGTGGAAACAATTCTCTTGGGAAAGGCAGGGAGTCTCAATTTAGACTGATACCAATTTGAAATTCACTTCCCAGCAAACAAGGTGACTCAGTTTCCTCATTTGTTAAATGAGGAGAATAAACATACCTACATCTTCCCGGTTCACCAATTCCCCCTCCAGCTATATCTCATATACCATTAATCATTCCCACTAACTTTTTAATTCCAGTGGTTAAATTGTTCATTTCTACAAGTTCTGTCTGATTTTTTCCCCAACCTACTTTATCTTTTGTAATAGTTTCGCTTCTCTGTGGCAGTGTTTCTCAGCCTTGGCCATATTGACATTTGGGGCTAGATAGAATACTTTGCTTTAGGGGCTTGTCTATGCATTGTAGGAAATTTAGCAGGACCTCTCAGCCCACTCACCATGGTGATACCCAAAAGTGTCTCCAGATATTGCCAAATGTCCCCTATGGGGCAAAATTGCCCCCAGTTGAGACCTGCTGCATGATAGTTATTTTTAAACATGTCTTATATTTATATTATACAGAACATACTATGCAAGGAGTTATTTTATAATCAGTGTCTGGCAACTTACCTATCTAAAGTCTTTATGACATTTTTCTGCCATCTGTTGATTCCACTCTTTCATAGAGTATCTTTTTCCCTTGAGTGTTTCATTATTCCTGACTGTGAGAACCTCATTTTCCTTGGGATATCACTGGAGGAAATTCTCTGAGGCCTAAGCTGAAGATGTATTGTCCATGGATGATTTTCATTTACTCCTTCTAGTTCAGAGCCATTGTAAACTAAACTTTTGGACCACTCGCATGTTGAGAATTTAGGTCACCAATTCTGCAAAAGCCAGTTTGTCCCCTTCTCTGCTAAGTGCCAAAGGAACGTTCCTTTAAAATCCTCTGGGGATGGGAGGATGGGGTACATTTACTTGAGGCTTCTTACCTTGAGGCTGTAGCCCTTTGGGGTCTCATTCTAATTGTGGGAAAGGTCTCCTTTTGGACTCCTTGTCCTAGGTGGGTGCCGGATTTTGCCTTCTATCCCTGCCCTTCAGAAAGCCATGAAAATTGAAGCATTAGTTAACTTGGTTAGGGCCAAAATGACTCTGATGCTTCACTTATCTTCTAGAGTACCTGCTTCACTTAAATGTTAGTCTGATAATTTCCTACGAATTGACAGGCCTTCAGTGCTTTGAGAAGATGGTCTTGAGATTTTGTCCCGAATTTGTAAGTGGTATCAGCAAGATGGTCAGTCCAATAGCCTGGCCTGCTGTATTATCAGAAATGGAGGCTTGTTCTTTGGATTTTATAAAAGGGCAAAGAGTCCTGCATGGTTCTGGGTGTGGATTGGCCATCGTGATTATCACTCAGGGTAGGCTGAGGCAGAAGAGAGAAGCGTAGGGTCTTAGTGAGGGTCATTTTCTGGAGGGCAACGTGAGGGGGCTGCAGGTTGGAGAAGTCAAGGAGTGTGGGACAGGCTTTCTTGGATGGGATTTCAGATTTTAGCCAACTTTGGCAAGAAGCCTCATTTATGTCTTAGAGTAACTCTGGGCATTGGCAATGCCGCATTACTCCAGGTGGAGTTTCTAAAAGAAAAAAATATGTATCTCTGGGACTCAATCCTGGTTCATGAACTGTTGACTTCTCCATGTTACATCCTTCTCCCTTGAGGAATACAGTATCAGTATACTCTACTCCTTTGCTCCACCAGCTCAATCTCTGAGCTGGATATGAAACTTGTCCCCATTGTGGCCAGAAGTTAAAGAAGGATGAGCCCACCAGCCCTCCACCATGCCCTCTGACATTAAAGCATGTTACATCTTGATGCTTAACTTTGGTCTCTTCTCTCTATCCCCAAAGCCTGAGCTACTTGGAGACAGGGACCGGTTGTGTTCATTTATAAATTCCCTAAAGCATCGTGTCTGACACGTGGGCAGGACTTCTGAAAATTTGTTGACTAGAGTTGTTTCTCTTGAGATGTCACTAGAACGGGAATCTTTCTTGGCCTGAAGCAGTTTGAAGATTGTAAGAATATGTGCTGTGGACCCCCTAGACCAACCCCAGGTTTGATGATTTTCTAGGACTCACAGAAAAGCTGTTATACTCATGGTTATGGTTTATTAGGATGAATGGATGCAGATTAAAAACAGCAAAGGAAAAAGACACGTAGGGCAGGGTCCAGGAAAGACTGGGTTGGAGCTTCTAGCTGTGCTCTCACAGTGAAGCTGTATGGGCACCACTTAATTTTCTCAACAATGATGTGTGAGACAATATATACGAAGTATTGCCAACCAAGGAAGTTGATCCTAGCCTTGGTTTCCAGGGTTGTCATTGGGGGTCAGTCATGTAGGCATGGAACGCCAGCATGGCGGACCTAGTCACTCATTCTCCAGCCCTGGGAGGCTCTTCCAAGAATCCAGGACCTTGCTCCCTTCTTGCATTTTCTATCAACCCCAAGGGTGTTTGACATCATTTGCATAATCAAAGCTGATTGGCCACTACTTTGAATAGGCAGAAAAGAAGGTAGAGGGGGTGTTCCCAGTCTCCTGGCCCATTGGTGGGAACATAGTCACGTGATCACTTATAGTTGTCGGGATGCTGGGAAATGTAGTCTTTTCTGGGCAGCCAAGAGCCAGGCTAAAATCCCATTAGTGTGGCAGATGGAGGGGTTGGGTTTTGGTTGTCATCTACTGGTTGCTACCAGATTGGTTGAATCAAATTGTCAAACAGGATCTATCTGATATGCCATTGCTTTGGAACAAGTTGAATGACAGTGTTAGGGGCAAAGGCATGTCAGCTCCTCTTCCCCTGCCTCGTTTAAGGAAAGGGATTGTTTAACGAGGCTCCTTCTGGAGACAGTGGTTGCTTAGAGGAGAGAGCTTTGTAAGCCGGGTCTGCCTGACACCACACCTGTGCTTCAGGGCTGTTACATCCAATATAGAAGCTACCAGCCATGCAGGGCTATTTAAAGTTAAATGTTAATTCGTTGAAATTAAATTAAATTAAAAATTCAGCTCCTTCATCACCCAAGCCATATTTCAAGTGCTCAGTAGTTGCATGTGGCTAGTGGTGACCGCATTGAAGGGCACAAAATAGAATATTTCTTTCATCTAGAAAGTTCTGTTGCACATGCTGCTCTAGACAGAGAGGAACTGTTCCTTGGAATGAATAAATAGATAAATATGAGAGCCACCGTTCCCCAAGAACAAGGTTCAGTGGATTTTTTCTTAAAGGGACAGACAGTAAATATCTTAGGTTTTATGGGCCATCATATAGTTTCTGTGTCAACCACTCATCTCCATCGTGAGTAAATGAATAGGTGTGGCTGTGTTCCAAAGAGACTTTATTTGCAAAAATAGGTGTCCAGGGTGCACATGTGGTTGAGTGATAGAATGCTTGCCTTCCAAGCGGGAGACCCAGGTTCGATTCCTGGGCCATGAACCACCCACCAAAAAAAACACAGGTGTTCGGCCAGTGGGTCTCAGTTGCCTGACTGATACCCAAGAATTTCAAATTCTACACCATTCTTAACTGCCTCACAGCCATTCTTCCCTGAGTGTAGTCAGAGAAAAACTAGAGCTTTTATTCAAGTGTCGTTACTCTGCATTTTCCTGTGGCTCTGTAACAAATTACCATGGACCGAGTGGCTTAAAACAACAAAAATATATTCTATCGCAGTTCTGGAGGTCAGAAGCCTGAAATCAAGGCATGAGTAGGGCTGCACTCCCTCCAAAAGCTGTACGGAAGAAACAATTCCTGGCCTCTTCCAATTTCTGCTGGCTCCAGGAATTCCTTGGATTGTGGCCGCATCACTCCAATTTCTGCCTGCGTCGTCACACGGTCTCTTCTGCTTCTCTCTCATAAGGATACTTGTCCACAAATGAGGTGGTTTAAAATGATAGAAATGTGTCATCTCACAGTTCTGGAGGCCACGCTCCCTCTGAAACCTCAGCAGAGAACCCTTCCTTGCCTCTCTCCTGGCTTCTGGTGTTTCAACCACCCTTGGTGCCCCTTGGCTTGCAGCTGAGCCACTTCAATCTCTGCCTCCACCATCACATGACTGTCTTCTCTGTTTGCTTGTGTACCAATTTCCCTCTTCTTATAAGAAACACTAGTCCTATTGCATCAGGGCCCACCCTAATTCAGTTTGGCCTCATCTTTAAAAAAAAAACGTTTTTGTTGTTGTAAAATATAACATATATACAAAGCAAAGCAAAGAAGAAAGCAATCATTTTCAGAGTTCACATCAAGAAGTAGTTACAGAACAGATCCCAGAGTCTGTCATGGGCTACCATTCCACCATCTCAGATTTTTCCTTCCAGCTGCACCAAAATACCGGAGGCTAGAAGGATTATTAATATAGTGATTCAGCAGTCACACTTCTTTGTTAAATCTCATTTCCTCTGTTATACCTCCTCCTTCTTCTTTAATCCTTCTCCCAGTCTATAAAGATCTTTGGGCAATGCCTGTTCTGACATTTTTGTGTTGATAAGCGTGTCACCACTTGTGCTGGTTTGAAAGGAAGTATGCCCCCTAAGAAAAGCCATGTTTTAATATAAATCCCATTTGGTAAAGGCAGAATAATCCCTATTCAATGCTGAATGTTTGAAACTGTAATGAGATGTGATTTAGTCAAGAATGGTTGTTAAACTGAATTAAGGGACAACATGTCTCCACCCATTTGGGTGGGTCTTGATTGATTTATTGGAGTCCTATAAAAGAGGAAACATTTTGGAGAGAGAGATTCAAAGAGAGCAGAGAATGCTGCAGCACTACAAAGCAGAGTCCACAAGCCAGCGACCTTTGGAGATGAAGAAGGAAAATGCCTCCCGGGGAGCTTCATGAAATAGGAAGCCAGGAGAGAAAGTAGTAGATGATGTCTTGCTTGCCATGTGCCCTTCCAGCCGAGAGAGAAACTGTGACTGTGTTCGCCATGTGCCTTTCCAGATGAGAGAGAGACCCTGAACTTCATCGGCCTTCTTGAATCAAGGTATCTTTCCCTGGATGACTGTGACTGGACATTTCTATAGACTTGTTGTAATTGGGACATTTTCTTGGCCTTAGAACTGTAAACTAACAACTTATTAAATTTCCTTTTTTAAAAGCCATTCCATTTCTGGTATGTTGCATTCCAGCAGCTAGCAAACTAGAACCCCACTAAAAGATAGGGAGATGAAATTGGAGAGACAGGTCCCTCTGAGTTTCAGGATGTATCTGGCCTTGGAACCCTCCAGGAATTAATTGGTTCCAGGAAGGCAAACCTAGTGCATGAAACCTTTATAGAGTCTCAGTTGAAGCCCGAGGTGTTCTTAAGAGTCAACAGGAGTGATGTTGGTTGGGTTTTAGTTGGGCTTAGTTTGGCCTCATCTTAAAGACTAATCACATTTCAAAGATGCTATTTCCAAATAAGGTCATATTCACAGGACAGGGGAGGTTAGAACTTGAATATGTCTTCCTTGGGGGGTATGATTTAATCCATAACAGCCCTTCCCCCAGTATTCCCTAATGGTAGCATCTTATATGACCGTATACATTTGTCAAAATTAAGAAATTAACATTAGCACATGGCTATGAACTAAACTCCCAAAATGTTATTTGAATCCCAATATGTAAAACAATAAAAATGGGTCTTCGAAGCAGGAAAGGACTTTTCAGAAAGTTCCACCTGCATAGCCCCCCCACCCAAACTTCCCCTTGCCCATGGGGTGGCCCCTGAGGCACTCCAGGGAAACCTGGTTTGAACTCACTAGCAGTTAGGATGAAGGCCACAAGCTGACATAGCCACTCTGTCTCGTGGCCACCTGAGTGTCTTTCCACTTCCTTGTGCTCCTCCATCATTCATTCATTCAACAAACACTCACTGAACACCCACTATGTGCCAGGAACATAAAATAGGCACATTTGTCAGAACTCATGGAGCTGATAGTCTAATAGAGGGGAGACAGATTATGGACAATAAACATAATAAATAAAGCATATATAATTAAATATTGATGGGTACTAGAGAGAAAAATAAAGCCAAGAAAGAGAAGGAATGCTAGTGTTAGGGTGCAGATTTAAATAGAGTGGCCAGGGACTGTCTCACTTAGAAAGTTAGAGAATTGCTCTCCTTGCTTCAGTGTCGAGAATAGACTGAAAGGATGTAAATATGGGGACAGGGACAAAACTTGGGAATGGGCTGCAATGGTCCAGCAAGCAGTGGTGGTGGCATAGACCAGCATTGAGCTGGTGGTGGGGAGAAGCAGTCAGATCGAGGACCTGTTCTGAATGTAAAACTGATCAATCTTGCTTGCAGATTGGGTGTAGGCTTCGAGAGAAAGACAGGACTCCCAGAGGACCCCACAGCTGTTGGCATGGAAACTGGAAAAAACGGGTTTGCCATCAACTGAGATGGGAACTCAGGTTAGGAACTCAGTTTGGACGCGCTACATTTGAACTCTTTACTCATGGGTAGAGATGTTGTGCTCACCGCTGGGTATTTGGAGTCTGAGATTCAGGAAAGAGAATTCAGGGCAGGAGTTAGAAATGTGGGAGTCATCAGCCTGTACGTGTTATTTAAAGCTAGGAAACTGGCTGTAAATGAGCACAAAGGACAGACCCCAGGCCTAGCTCTCCATTGTTATAAATGCCGGGGAGATAAGGAGGAACCAGGAAATGAGACTGCAGTAAAGCAAGCCAGGGGAGTGTAGAGCTCTGCACACCAAGTAAAGCAAGGGTTAAGGCATTTTGAGTGGGTGGAAAGTATCAATTGTGTCAACTGATGTCAATGGGTCAGATCAGATGAGGAATGAGATGCTACGATTGGGTTGAGTGGCACAGAGGTCTTTAGTGACGTTAGCCAGAGTTGATTTGGTGAAGAGGTGAAGGCAAAAAGTGACAGTCCTGGATTCAAGAGAAAAGAAAGGCAAAGGGTGATTGACAGCTCTTTTTAAAGAGTTTTGCTTTATATGATAGAGGGAGAAACATGATGTGGTAGCTAGTGGGGGGAAGTGGGGTTAAGAGATTTGTTTTCTTTTTATAAGATGGAATTATGAACATCAGAACTTCTGTTGATAGCTATAACTCAGGAGGAAGGAAAAACATGATGATGCAGGAGAGAAAGAAAGGATGGGCATGAGGGACGTCTCTCAGTAGACAAGAGAAGATGGCGTTTGGTACACAAGTGAAAAACTTCACTTTGAATAGGAGCGCATACAAATCATCTATAGAAACAAGAAGGAGGGCATTATATTGGAAATAAACACTGGGGGTGGAGAGTAAATGTAATGATGGATGCTTGGGGAAGTTCTATTTTAATGCTTCTATTTTCTTACAATTTATCAAGGACAGACTCATGAGCCACGAATCCTAATTTATTTAACAATTATCTGTGAAGTGTTTACTTTCTACCAGGCGAGGGGCTGGGTGCTTGGACTATGGCCGTCCACAAGGGCAAGGCTTAGCAGCTACTTTATCAGAACTTAGAGTCCAGTAGAAGACACCAAACCCACACATGAGGTTGTTTCACAGCCGTCTCAAATGTTCAAATCAGGCATGATGTTCACCTCTTGCTCTACTCCACATTTACTGCCACATCTTTCTTCTTGCCAGATTTTAAATCTTTAGACCCCAGCCTATCCCAGACACTATTTGCCCCAACTTCCCCACACCACCACCATGATCTATTCCTACTTCATGGCCAACACTCCATCACTTGGGAAAGCCAGGTTCCAGAGAGCAGAGATTGTATCAATGGGCTTGTCTCCATGGCAACAGCCATGAATGAGCCAGGCAAGGTAACCCTGGAGATGGCATGAATGAGAAGTGGTCCGTTGCCATGGAGACATGCTGAATGGAAAGGCCCCCACGAGCAGGGCTACGTCATCAGGAGGAAACAGCATGAAGTTGGTGTGCCTATTTTTGACTCGGAGATACAAAAATACATTTTAATATAGCTCACGATCCCCCTCGATCTCTCTTCCCTGCCTCCCGCCCCGTTCTTCACCTTGCATCCTACAATTCAACCCAGCCTCACCAGGTATCCTTCAAACCCCTCAAGAATACCATGGGGGCTCTTTCTCCACCGCACGGCTCCCTCCCTGGGTTGAACAGCTTCTGTCTTCCCTTTGGGGTGACAATATCCCCAAAAGTCATGAGCAGGTGATAAGAACATGAATCAGTTGATAAACTGTGGACCAAGTGAGTTTGGGAAAAGGAGGGGTTATATCATTGGGTAAACCAGTTTCCTATCAAGAAACAAGGTACAATCTGCTCGTTACAAAGTTGGGTATATACAATTAGTAGCATGTGGAAAGAATCTAAAATCTTAGTGCCTGGGAAAGTATATTTGAAGAGCTTTGACTCTCTGACACATTCTCAAGTTCATTCATTTGTTCGTTCATTGCTTCTTTTGTTCATTCAGCAATATTTATTAAGTACTGTAATGTAAAGGGCTGGAAATGACTCGAGTGTCCATCCGTGGGGGACTATTAAATAAATTACGGTATGTCCATCCCGTGGGATGTTATGCAGGCATTAAGGAAGGACTAAGCAAATCTCTTGGTGCCAATAACAGGTAACACTTATAGAGCACTTACGGAATACCAGGTACCATTCTAAACACTTTGTGTGTAGTTAACTCATTTAATCCTTATAACAAGCCTTTGCGGTGGGTTCTATCACCTCCCTATTTTACAGATGGGGAAATAAGAATACAAAATAAAGTATCAGGGGAAAAAAGCAAGACATACAGCACCTACCGTTTGCTTGTAAGTGCATAAAGCACCTCTAGAAGATTCCATAAGAAATTAGTGATTGAGCTTGTGATTTTAGAGGATGCCGCAGGGACTCAGAGGTAGTTACGGAAAGAAAACTTACTCTCTATGGTAAACGTGCTGGGGTTTTTTCTGACTTTTGTACCACGTAGGTGTATTATTGCCCACAAAACCAAATGGAAAATGCTCATCAAGTACATATTGAATGCAGTCACTCCTAGATTCTAGAGAGATTGAGTAAGCAAAATCTTTTTTTCTTGTGAGGAAACCGAGGCTCAGAGAAAAGTTAAGTGACTTGTCCAGGTAAAAGAGCTCAGATTCAAAATCTAGTTGCAGGATTTATGCAGGAAAGAGAAGAGATGTGACTGGAGCTGTATGTGATCTCATATACACGTGTGTACGTGTGTGTGCGTGTGTGTGTGTGCATGTGTGCGTGTGTGTGTGTGTGTGTGTGGTGAGAGAAGAAGATAGCAAGAGACGCATCTACAGAAGGTCAACAAAAACCAGTTCTTGCTTCGAGGAATTTGAACATTATCCTTAAGGCACAAGGGAGCCATGAAAAAATTTAGACAAGGGGTGGACATGATCAGTTTTTTTCTTTTTTTTTTTATTAGAACAGTTGTAAGTTTACAGAAAAATCATGCAGAAAGTACAGAGATCTGGTATACCCTCCCCTCACACATATAGTTTTCCCTATTCGTTAGTGTCGTACATTTATTACAACTGATGAAACAGTGTTATTATAATCATGCCGTTAGCTGTGGTCCATACTGTACATTAGGGTCTCACTTTTTGTCTTGTACTGTGCTATGTTTTTTGTTTTTTGGTAACTGTGCTAGTTTGAAATGGTTATGTGCCCCAGAAAAGCCAGGCTCTTTTAATCCTGTCTTATGAGTAGAAACTTATTGTGGGTGGGGTCTTTTGATTAAGTTGTTTCCATGTAGATGTGGCTCCACCCACTCAAGGTAGGTCTTAATTTGTTAACTGGAGACATTAAAAGAGTTCATGGAGGGCAACGGTGGCCCAGTAGCAGAGTTCTCGCCTGCCATGCCAGAGACCCAGGTTTGTTTCCTGGTGCCTGCCCATGTAAAAGAAAAAAAAAAGAATAAAAGAGCTCATGGAGAGAGACAGCCCAGAGCTGACACAGAGAACAGAGAGATGAAACCAAGACACAGACATTTGGAAATGCTGAGCTAAGAGATGAAATGCAGATTCTGCCCTGGAGAAGCCAAGTGAGGAACCAGAGATGCTTAGAGAGAAAGCCACTGCAAACGGTTGCTGAGAGCCTTTGGAAACCAGAAGCCTGGTGAGAAGGACAGCAGACATTGCCATGTGGCTTCCCATGTGACAGAGAAACCCTGGATGCCATACCCCTTTCTTTCAGAATCAAGGTATCTTTCTCTGGATGCCTTAATTTGCACATTTTCATGGCCTTAGGACTGTACATTTACAACGTAATAAAGCCCTGTGAAAAAGCCAATCCATTTCTGGTATATTGCATTCTGGCAGCTTTAGCAAATCAAAACAGTAACATACATATTTAACCTAACATTTCCATTTTGGGGGTGAAGGGTAGCTCAGTGGGAGAATTCTCACCTGCCATATGGGAGATGCAAGTTCCGTTCTCAGTCCATGTACTTCCCAAAAACAAACAAACAAACAAAAATTCAACAAATGGTGCTACAATAATGGGATAATCCCATGGAAAAATAATGAAATGTGACCCCGCCCTGCAGCATACAAAAAAACAATCTTCAAATTTCCCATTTTAATTGTTTTCAAATATACAATTCCATGCTGTAAATTACATTCACAATGTTGTGCTACTATCACCACCATCCATTGCCAAAACTCTTCCCTCACCCCAAACAGAAATCCTACATCAATTAAACATTCATTTCCCATTCCGCCACCCCGCCCCAGCTCCCGGTAACTTGTATTCCAGATTCTGACCCTAAAAGTTTGTACTTTCTTAATTATTTTATGTAAACGAGATCTTTATCCTTCTGTGGCTGGTGTTTTTCACTCAGTGTAATGTCAGTGTAATGATCAGAGTCCTATGGAAACATTTCGCCCTCGCTGCAGGGCTGGCAGCCTGGAACACAGGTGGACACACAAACCCACCCACCCCGTCTGCCCAGCTCAGACCCAAGTTGTGGACCGGGCCAAGGAGGCCAGCCGCATTCTGGGGCCAGGTGGTGGACATCAAGTGTGTTGGCCCTTGTCCTGCTCCAAGCCCAAATTGAAGCTGCCCTGCTGAGCGTGGAGGGTCAGACTCCCTACTTTGTGCTTGTGGAAAGAGGGGCGACGAATGGCCTTGAAGCCCCAGGGATGCCAGCGTGGGTCGTGGGGCAGGAAGGCAGCGCAGGGGAATCCTGACTCTGCCACCTCCTGGATGTGTGAGCCTGTGTGAGTCGGCATCCCTCTCTGTGCCTCAGTTTCCTCATCTGTAAAAGGGGGCTGGTGATAGCTGACCTCGAGGGGGGTTAATATGGTAAAACTACATAGCACACCAATAAAGTGGTGAGGCTGATAAGGACGCTGCACTACCAGACCGTCTCGGCTCAAACCAGCACTCCGTCTTGTGAGCTGTGTGACCTAGGGCAGGTTGCTGAACCTCTCTGGGCCTCATTTGTTCCATCAGTTCCATGAGGATCATAGTACACCTACTTCACAGAATTATGGAGAGAACTAATTGAAATAATCCACATAAAGCTCTTAGAACAGTGCTGGCTCTTTGTAAGCACTCAATAAATAGTAGACTGTCAATAATAATAATATGTTTATATTATTACTATTACTAAAGGCCTCTCACTCCCTGCCCGGCTCCTCACCCTGCTGTTTTGCCAGTTTTCTTGGTGAGGAATGCCGCACATTTCCCCCAAGAGGTGGGATGGGTAGCACTGAGGACCCAGGTATGAGTTATCTCATTTTGAAAAGCACTGTGGAGCTGCCATAGATTGGATTAAATACCCCAGAAAAAAAGCATATCCTGAATCTTAACCCATTCCTGAGGATGAGTTAAATAGGACCTAAATAGGCTCTAAATAGGACCTTTGCAGATGTTCCTTTTAGCAAAGAGGTGGTCGACTGAGTCAGGGTGGGTCATAATCCTATTACCGGAGGCCTTACACAGAAAATCACAGTGGCAAAGCCACAGGGAAGCAAGAAGCTGGAAGCCAGCAGAACCCAGAGGAGAAAGGAGAAAAGGTTGCTGCAGGCACTGGGTTGTTGTGGCCAGCCTATAACGCCACAGCCTTTGGCGGGTAAGCATCGCTTTGCTGAGGCCTCGATTTTTGGACTTGCCCGTGCTGTGAGCCAATAAATTCCCATAGTTTGAGCTAACCCATGGTGCGGTGTTTGTTTTGGCAGCCGGGAAACTAAGACAGGAGCAGAACGTGCTTTGCAGTCTGGAAACATCACCAGGATGGCGTGGTATCTCAGCAAATGCCAGGATCCTTTGGCCTGGTGGGCAGGGGGCACGGAAGGCAAGCCCTGGCTCCCGAATCTTAATGCTGTCTTTCCCTGCCCATCTTTGCTTTACTCCAGTCCATTTCCCCTCCTGTAAGGGGCAGCCTGGGCCTCTTGCCACTTTCAGCTCTTCCCCGTGGAACACACGCCTGATGCTGTTATTTAAAAGTTAGCAATTGGCTCAAGTAGGCAGCCCTGATGGGCTTGTCATTAAGTGCAGCGGGAGCTCTTGGAGGGTCTCCATTCACTCGTTCAACCTGTGACTCCAGTTGTACTTTTCCCCAGGTGGCTGGGTGGCTGAATGCCCCACCCCACCCCTAAGCTTACTATGAACCTGTTCTGAGCACTTTCCAAATATTAATGTATTTCATCCTTCCACCAACCCGTTTTATAGGTGATGAGATGAGGGCACAGAGAGGTTAAGTTTTTGACCCAAGATCACACAGCCAGGACTGAACACACATACCTCTCCATTTTTATATGTCATCAATTGCAATCATATTCATATCATACACAATATGGTGCATATCTTGCATATATATATATATTTCAAACTAAGTTGAATAAACAACTTTGTTTTGAGTTCCCTTTGCAGAGTTAATTGACTGTATGATGTGGGCTGAAATTAAGTCCGGGGGGGATCTGGACCCAGGGACCAAATGCTCTAGGTTCAAATTCTGGCTCTCCAGAGGACTGAGTGCCCTCTCTGAATCTGTACCTCATCTGTAAAAAGGGGGATAAATGCGAATTTGTATGTGTAAAGTGCTTCGAACAGTTCCTGACACAGAGCACATGCTCGATTCAAATCAGCAAACATTTATTGAGCCCTTACTAAACGCAGGCACTGTTCCGCGTGATTTGGGGGTCCCACGGTTTTGGGAATATGGACATAGCTGAGGGCAGATTGTGACCAAGTACAGTAACTTTTTACAAAGCAGTGAGTCCTATAAGAATAGTAATGGTGGGTAAACGGAATGGAGAGTGTAGGGATAAGCCACATTTCACAGGGGAGAAAAAGTGCATCCCAGAGTGGTTAAGCAACTTGCCCGGAGGCACAGAGCTGGGAAGTGGTAGAATTGGAATGTGAACCCAGGTGGTCCAGCTGCAGGCTCCAAGCTTTGTATGCATTCATTGTCTGAGTCCTGTGTTAGAAGTTGGCATCAGGGCCCAAATGTTGACGTAATTCAAGCAAGTCCAGTGAGGAACTGACGGCTTGGGAAACTGAGTCCCACTCCAATGTCCTGTCCCTGGGCCACTGTGACTCTCTGGGTCCCAATCCTTGTCATCAGTTCCTAGATCAGAATTTCTCAACCACGATACTTCTGACACTTGGAGCCGCATCAGTCCCTTTGGGGGGCTGGGGATGGAGGCGTGATGGGCTTCATGTTTAGCAGCGTCCCTGCCCGCTACCCATTAGATAGATGCCAGTAGCCCCACTCTCCACTAGTCCCAACAGCCAAAAATGTCTCCACATGTTTTCAAATGACCCCTGAAAGCCAAACTCATCCCTGGTGGAGAGCCACTTTCCTGCACTGTTAAATACTTTCCTACAGTGCAGAGTGCATCCAGCAAACTAACTCTGAAATTGCCAACCTTGCAAAAAACAACACAGGGTTTCATAAAGACAGCAAGCATGCTGGTGACACACTGCTAAAATCACACCTCGGACACTAATGGGACAGTATGCCATCTAGTTAAAAATTGACAAGGACGGTGGTACCACAAACCCTTCAAAAGAGAATGGTTTGACCTAAAAAGGAACGAAGTTGGGTGCATGCGTGGTTCAGTGGTAGAATGCTCGCCTGCCATGAGGGAGACCCGGGTTCAATTCCCAGACTATGCACCTAAAATAAAATAAATAAGAAACGAAGTTCTAATCTATGCTACAACATGGATGAGCCTTGAAAACATCCTGCTCAGTGAAAGAAAAAGATGCAAAAGGCTGTATCATATATGGTTCTATTTACACGAAATATCTAGAAGTCTGCGTTCATAGATGCAGACAGCAGGGTACAGGTTACTGGGGCTGGTGGGTAAGAGGAATGGTGAAGAGGGGCTGTTTGCTGAATGGGTGCAGAGTTTCTCTTTGGGGTGATGCAACAGTTTTGATCATGGATGGGAGCACAGCATAGAGGATGTCATTAATAATACTTGAATTGGGCACTTAAAATTGGTTAAAAGGCAAATTTTACGTTGTATGGATGTTACTGCAATTTAAACAAATTTTAAGAGATAGAAGGGATTGAATATCAAGGGATCAAAGAGAGGTATTTAGTGAAACCCTCGGAGAATTTGAAAATAAAAATAATTCCTGGGGGTGCCAGGATAGTTCGGTGGTAGAATTCTCATCTCACATGCGGGAGACCTGGGTTCCATTCCCAGTCCATGCACTTCCCAAAAAGCCAACAAAAAGCAAAAAGAAAAAAAAAATTCAACAAATGGTGCTGCAATAACACGATACTCACATGGAAAAATAATGAAATGTGACTTTGCCGTGCAGCAAACAAAAATAATGATGATAATTCCCTTCAAAATGTGTGTTGCACGCAACAGTGAAAATGAACCTTGAGGACATTATGTTGAGTGAAATTAAGCCAGAAACAAAAGGACAAGTATTGTATGGTCCCAGTAATAAGAATTAACTATAAAGACCAAACTCCGCGAATTAAATTTGAGAGCATAGGTTACCAGGAGATAGGAAGAGGGCAGACATCAGGCAATTGATGCTTAAGGAGAACAGCATGTTTTATAAGGCTGGTTATAAAGGTTCAGAAATGAATAGCGCAATACTGTGTGATGCTAGCACAGTATTCTAAGTGTAGTTAACAAAAATGAATGTGAGTGTGGCCGAAAGAGAAAGACTGGAATCATGTATGTCACCAGAAGGAAAGCTAGAGGATAAAAACCGGGGCTATATGTCTTGGCGAAACCTAGAGCGGACAATGAGGTGGTTAATTGTACAAACATAAGAAAGTTTGTACATGAACTAGAACAGATGTCCGTCACTCCTACAAGGCGTTAGTAATGGGGTGGTACATGGGGAAAAAATACAATTAATGCAAACTAAGGTCTGTGGTTAACAATAACATTGCAATATTCTTTCATCAGTTGTAACAAAGGCAATATACCAAAGCCAAATGTCAATAATAGGGGGATATAAGAGAGGGGTATGGAATTCTTTTTTCTTTTTTTTTTCATAAGAAACGGGGATGTTCTCATATTGATTATGGTGGTGAATGCATAACTATGAATTATAGCAGGAGCCATTGATTGTACACTTAGGATGGATTGTGCGGTGTGTGAGTAAAACTTTTTTTTTTTAATTTATGCTGCGGAAGTCAAAAGTGAAGGGTTGGGGATATTAGTTGCTATCGACAGTTTTGTAGGGAAACACATGCACACACGCACACACCTCTCCTTGAGTATGCCAGGCACCGTGGGGTGTTGAGTGAGGAATTCAGAAAGTGTTCATCAGCTTCTCCAGTTTTTATCATGTTCCTTTGGGCCATGGCAGGAATTCTTGGATTAGTTTTTCTAACCAATAGCAAATTGCCAACTTCTAGTGGATATTTGCTGTGTCATCTTCCAAATGCTAGGAGTGGGTTCTTTTACCGTGCCCATTTTCCTGATGCAGCAACTGAGGCTCAAGGAGATTGACTCACTCCCTGAGAGCCACGCAGGTCATATCTCTGGCCCAGCCAGGATTCAGACCCAGCCTGGCTCCAGGCACCATACTTTAGCCTCTAGACTACACCGCTGCCCTGATCCCCTCCCACACACACACACACACACACACACACTTCCAGAATCTTCTACACACTTCTCTCCACGGCTCTTTCCCAGTGATTGGATGCACCATGGCTCCCAGCTTTTCCATTATTTTATGTACCACGACCACGTTGTGTGAATTCAGAGAGTTTGCACTCTGCAGAGGAAACGAAGCAAAAAGAGAGGTAGGGATGGCGGTTTCAGGCTGTTTAGGGCATGGCGAACAGACTGCCTTGCATGAAGGAAGCGAGGAAGGAGATTCTTGGAGTTTGTGGAAAACTCTGGGTGCCTGCAGGTCTTTGTAAAATGAGAGTAAGAGGTGCGCTCATCAGAGGGTTTGGCTAACTGGCCTTGGGGTGGGAATTTAGGGACTTTTATCTCCTAAGATAAAGAATAAAGTGACTCAGGTTTGCTTTGCTTCTGCTCACCCAAGCCCTGCTTTTCTCCCTTCTCATTTTTGGATCCGGACTTCTGCTGACTCATCTCTCTAAGCAAGAAAGGAGGAAGTCAGAATTGCTCATTGACCATTTTCTTTCTTGAGTGACTCAGCTGTGATTCACATTTTAATTAATGGAAGAGAAAAACCTGATCAGTCTAAAGGCATCTGTCCAATCGTGCACGGTTATAATAAAAAAAAATCCTAGGTGGGATGCCCTGAATTAGACTACGCCTCGTTCCCTCCATTAGCCCTCCAAGTTCTGGGTCCCCAAGAGGGTTCCTCGAACTGGAGCAGCTGGTGTGAGCCCCCAAACAGTGTTCCTGCTGAGTTAGTCTGAGGTCAGGACAAGAAACGGAGGCTCCAACCCTCATGGGACAGAAAAGGGATCATGGGAATGTAATATTGCTTCCTGAGTTGGTCTTTGGCTATAATCCCAGGCTCCAGCCCCGCCCCAACCCCCCCGTCAGGACCTGAGATTTGTCAGAGCTGATGGCAGGGGCAGCTTCAGTGCCTCCTGTTTGCTCAGAGAGCAAGTAAAGTCCAGCTCATCGCCCTCATTCCTTCCTGAGTGAGCACATCAGATCGTGTGCTCAGCACTTTTCATGAATGATTGCATTTAATCCTTACCCTGTCCCCAAGAAGAAAAAAAAAGAGAGCCTTTATTTTCTCTCTCCCTTCCTGGGAGGAACTGAGGCTTGGGAATTTGCCCAGTGTAGACAATTAGTAAATAATTGTGCAGGCTGTAATCCCAGCCCCTTCCCACCCGAGGCCCGATGCTGTCATCTGCTACACTTTCTTGTGTTTCATTCAGCTGAGAAAAGAAAAGGGAAGCTGACTGCTCATCCTGCTGATAGGTATCGAGCCCTGCCGTGTACCAGGCTCAGTCCTAGGCTCTGGGGGTCCAGCAGTTACCAAAAGAGACAAATCTGTGGCCTCAAAGGAGTTGACATTTTAGCTGCAGAAGTGTATTAGATGTTAATGTATAGTTCAGTGTATGAGATAACCTCTGGGGGAAAAAGCCCAATACACGGAATTGCTCAAACATAATAGCAGTTTAGCTGTCACACATATATGGTCCAAAATGGGTCCAAAATGAACAGCAGGCAGCTCTCCTCCAAGCTTTATGTGTTGTGGCTTCTCATCTTCAACCTTTGGTTTCTGAGGTCTCTGTGTTCTTTGTACAAGGGTGGGAAATGGGGTCTGGTGAAGGGTCCAGGAAGAAGAGACGGAACCAGGCTCTGCCCCAGGGCCACACTGAGAATCGAGCTCTAGATAGATAGATGGTTAGAAAAACAGATGACAGAGTAGATGTTTTATTTCAGAGTACGAGCACTCTGCACCCCCAAGTGACAGCCTCCCATTCGTCCTACCCCCTCAGTCCCTGGTAACCTCGAATCTACTTTCTGTCTCTCCAGATTTGATCTTTATCTAGAGATCTTGTGTAAATTGGATCATACGGTGTCTGTCCCTTTGTGTCTGGCTTCTTTCCCTCGGCATAATGTTTTCGGCGTTCATCCAGGTCACGGCATGTGTCAGAGTCCACTCCTTTTCATGGCCGGATGGTTTTCCGTTGTGTAGAGGGACCACATTGTGCTCCTCCAGCCATCCGTTGATGGACACTTGGGTTGTTTGTGCCTTTGGGCTGTTGTGAATAATGCGGCAGTGAATGTTAGTGTGCAAGGATCTGTTTGGGTCAGTTTTTCAGTTGCGTGGGTATATGCCTAGGAGTGGAATTGCTGGGTCACATGGTGGTTCCATGTTTAACTTTTTTTAAGTGTTCTTTATTGTAAGATATAACATATTTATAAAGCAAAGAAAGAAAAAAGCAATAATTTTCAAAGCACACTTCCTAGGTTTCATTTTTTGAGGAACCGCCATGCTCCTTTGCACAGCGGCTGCCCCATTGATTCCTTTTGCTTCCTTCCACATCCTCCCTTAGAGCTTTAAGAGGTGCCCTGTCTTATTCCATTTCCTTCTCTGTTTCTTGTGCTTCCTGTCCTATGGAATTGCTCCTCCCTTACAGCAGAGTTGGCTGAGAGTCTTGCAGAACATGTTTCCCCAAATTGGAAGTCTTCAATGAAAAAGGGTAATGGAATATCCCTGCCCACTGAGGTGGGAAACCTAGAATCAAAACCTGCTTCCCCAGAGACCTTTTTCTCAGTAACCAAGAAGACTGGGGATACTCCAGTAGGCAGGCTTCCTGGACTGTCCATACCTCCTACCTCGTGTTAGTCGGGGACCCAGAGAGGGGTCAGAGCTCACTCCCAGCTAGTTCCAATGAAAAGCATGTCATGAAGAGACGCCTTACAGACGGGGATCAGGTTCGGAAAAAAAAAAAAAGATATGTAGAGGCCACCTGAGGGAACCACTCCTACCCGTGCATCCCTGGAACCCAGTGAGAAGTAGAACCATGTGGACAGACCTGCTATCAGAGCAGAGCAGAGTGCAGGGAAGAAATACTCCTACCCTCTCCAGCCCCCAGTCTCCAGCTGGTGCCACCATAAGCCACACACAACCAGGAATCAGCTCGCAAGGGCGTCTGAGAGGTGTGGTCCACAAGAATGGACCTGGGGGTGGGGTGGCAAATGGGGAGCAGCCAGTCTCCCCTGGGTGTGATCGAGCTGCACACCCAAGATTATTGAATCTGCTCTGTAAATACAACCGGAGAGCCGCACGCCCAGTAAAGGAGCCACTGCAAACTCATTAGAGTGAGAAATTTGGTTGCCCAGTTGCATCGGCCACAGTTCGAAGGCCCACCAGCCCCATGGATATGGGACAGCTCAGAATAGAAGTGTTTTCATTACACAGAAGGTTTAACCGGACGGCGCAGCTCTAGGGTCCCCTGAGCCCGTACAGTGGCGTGATGGAGGAGAGAGGACTCGGGGGGACAACAGGATGAACCGCAAGGAAGATGGTCTTCTGCCAGAATCTGTTTGGGTTTGTTTTTTTTTTTTCAGTTGTGAAAATATACATAAGACATAAACTTCCCAGCTCAGCCACTCCCGAGCACACCATTCAGTGGGATTAATTACACTCATCAAATTGTTCTATCCTCACCACCATTCATGGTCAGAACTTCCCCATCTCCCCACCCAGAAACCCTGCACCCATTAAGTATTCACTCCCTGCCCTCCCGCCCCTGCCCCCGGTAGCCTGCACTCCACTTTCTGTCTCTATGAGTTTGCATATTCTAGCTAGCCCATATAAGTGGAATCGTACAATATCTGTCCCTTTGTGTCTGACTCATTTCACTCAACATAAAGCCTTCAAGCTTCATCTGTGTTAAAAACAGGTTGCACAACTTCATTCCCTTTTTTTTTTTTTTTTTATTGTATGCTGTATGGCGAGGGTCACATTTCATTCCTTTCCCATGTGAGTATTGTCCCATTTATTGCAGCACCATTTGTTGAATTTTTGTTTGCTTGCTTGCTTGTTTGTTTTTTGGGGAAGTGCATGGGCTGGGAATCGAACCCAGGTCTTCCCGATGGCAGGCGAGAATTCTAGCACGGAATTACACTTGCACATCAACTTCTTTCCTTTCTATGGTTGAATAATATCCCATTGCATGGATGGACCACGTTTAGTTTATCCATTTACTTGATGATGGACAGTTGGGTTGTTTCCACCTTTTGGTGACTGTGAATAATGCTGCTGTGAACATGAACATATAAATACCTGATTCCCCACTTTCATTTTCTTTTCAGTACATTCCTAGGAGTACAATTGCTAGGTCGTAGGATAGTTCTATGTTTGACTTTTTGAGGAAATGCCAAACTGTTTCCCACAGCAGCTGTACCATTTTGCATTTCCACCAACACAGGAGGGTTCCAATTTCTCCACATCTGTACCAACGCTTGTTGTTGTCTGTCTTTTTTTATTATGGCCATCCCAGTAGGTTGGCAGGGGCTTTTATGAACTCCCTCCCTCTAAATTTCCTTGGGACCTTCACCTCCATTTTATAAGCATGTTTTATCGTGAAATATATATACAGAAAAGCAACAAATTTCAAAGTGCATTGTAACCAGTGGTTAGAGAACAGATTTCAGAGATTGGTATGGGTTACAGTCTGTGATCTTAGGTTTTTCCTTCTAGCTGCTCCAAGACACTGGAGACTAAAAGAAATATCAATGTAGTGATTCAGCAGTCATACTCATTTGTTAAGCCCTGTCTTCTCATTATAATTCCTCTTTATTTGATCCTTCTGCCAATCTTTAGAGGTATTTTGGGCTATACCCATTCTAACTTTTTCATGTCAGAAAGGGGTGTCAACAATAATGGATAGAGAGATGGAACTCGTTGCTGTTCTGGAGAGGCGGGGCCCTCTGGGTTTCAGGACTTATCTGGCCTAGGAACCATCTGGGGGTTGTAGGTTTCTAGAAAGTCATCTTAGTGTGTGAAACTTTTGTAGGATCTCAGATAGAGCCCTAGGGGTTCTTTAGGGTTACAGGAATGGTGTTGGTTGGGGTTTGGCCAACCATGTTTTTTAGCCATCTCTAGCTGAAGCTTGTGTAAGAGTAACCTCCAGGGTGGCCTCTCGACTTTATTTGAACTCTCTTCGCCACTGAAATTTTATTTTGTTACATTTATTTTCCCCTTTTGATCAGGAAGGTGTTGTTGATCCCATGATGCCAGGGCCAGGCTCATCCCTGGGAGTCATGTCCCACATTTCCAAGGAGACTTTCACCCCTGGATGTCATGTCCCATGTAGTGGGGAGGGTAATGGTTTTCCTTGTAGAATTGGGCTTAGAGAGAGGGAGATCACATCTGAGCAACAAAAGAGATTTTTGGGAAGTAACTATCCATACATTAGTTTCGCTTGTTTTTGAAATTTTTTTCTTTTCATCACTCACCAACCTGGGAGGGGGATGAGGCACACAATTTGGTGAGATTAGGTTAAAACAACGCTTCTAGGGATTGTAGATAGCAGGGCCACCCTGTTTTCCCATTCCACAGACAACATTGCCTGGAGTTGGGCAGTGTGCAACCTGTGCAACTGTGCTGCTGACCCTGGTGGAAGAGGAGTCAGCATGGAATTCTGTGAATAGCACCATACTAAAGTATTCCCACGACTGTTTCTAATTCTCATGTGAGCCCTGATCATGCCACTCCTCAACAGCTTCTTAGCAAAAGTCCTTCATTTTGTCCTGTGGAGGGCTTACATAAGCTGGCTCCTTACTATCTGTCTTTTTTTTTTTTTTTAAGAGAAGTTATGGGTTTACAGAGCAATCCTGCATAAGATACGGGATCCCCACACACCACCCTATTATTAACACTTGCGTGGATGTGGTACCTTCATTCCAGTTGACAAAAGTCTGTGTTTATTATACTGCGCTACTAACTATATCCCAAGGTTTGACTTAGGGTTCACTCTTTGTGTGGTGCAGTCCCGTGGAATTCTTAAAATTTTATTTTAAACACGTGGAATTGCACAGCTCAATCTCTCTGTCGCTTTTCCCTTGACGTGTTTGTGAGATTCTTCCATGTTGGTCCTGAACAAGCCATAGATTGTTCATTCTCTTTGCTGTGTGTATTGTATCGCCTATTTATCTGTTTTACCAAAGGTGGCATTTGGGTAAGTTTCCACGTTTGGGGCTGTTACAGAGAGAGCTGCCTTGAGCTCTGTCCAATGCAAAGGCCACGGTGCACATTTCTCCAGGAGATGTTCCTAAGGGTGGAATTTCTGGGTCATAGGGTTAAGAACCTGTTCAGCTACAGTGGAAACTGCCTAACAATGTTCCTGGGTAGTTAGACCAATTTAAACTCTTCACCAGCTGTATGTGAGAGTTTGCTTTTGTTTTTATGTTGAACCAGAAGTCCTTCTCCCATCAGAGGCATCCAAAAAACTGTCTGAGAGTGAAATTGGAAATGCTTTCCACTTCCCCCAAGCTTTACTCCCTCAAACGTCTCTCTCGGACCTTCAAGCACTCTTTCTCCATTGACAGCCTTGCCTTTTGATCACAAACTTAGATAAATCTCTACTGGGGAGACACCCCACTTCTCCCCATTACTCCAGCAGCAAGATTACATTCCTTCTCTCCTCATTCCAGTCTTTTAGGGTAAGGTTTCCTTTCCACAGCCTCCTTCAGTCCTTGTATAATGAGCGTCTCCAGCACGCCCTGACCCTCTAACCTCCAAAGCCAGCAGCTGTCCACCTCTTGAGGTCCCTGGGGGCAGCCAGACTTCCCAAGCTCCGGACTTTTCTAGAATCATTTACCTCCGCACCTTCCGGGATTTTTGCATCTGTTCCTGCCCTTTTTATTTAAGAAAACACTGCACTTTAAGAGGGCTTCTCCGAGCCACCAAAAATAGAAGCGTGTCCTTTTGTTCAATCCTCTGTTTAAAAAGGCAAATAGAAAAGAACTGGTCTACAGCAGAAGGTGAGAGAGCTTGAGAGGCCCTAATGTGAGTGATAAGAACTTAACATTAAGAGGAGAAAATGTGGACACATATCTGTGCAGCCCGGGGGGAATGGGGTGGGACTTCTTAAACAGAACTTTGAAAGCACAAACTGCGACGCCAAAGTATAAGATTACATTGAATCTTATACATTGGTTCAAGGGATGTTCCATGAATTTTACTTCCATTTTTAAAAATCTTCTTAAAACACACAAATAGGAAAAAACTAACATTCTGTCCAAATAAAGACACAATGGACATGCTTCAGGAATCCAGGTTTGTTGTTAATCCTTGGGCAAGTTCCTGAAACCCTCAGTAAAATGAAAATAATAAAATCCCCCCCCATGGGCTTGTCTTAAATAAATTAACATGGTATGGATTGAGAATCATGGTAAGAACTAAAGAAGTGTTTTTTGAGTCGTGGATAGAATGGTAGAAAAAAATCTGACCAGGGAGTAATATCTAACTACTAACCCTTTATGATAGACCCTAGCTACTTGTGACTATTTTTAATATAAATGAATTAAAACTAATTAGAATTTAAAATTCAGTTTCTCACTTGTGCCAGCCACATTCCAACACGGCCACCATATTGGACAGCACAGATAGAGGACATGTTCGTCATTATGGAGAATTTTATTGGACAGTGCTAATCAAGGTTTTACAAGGGAATGTCTTCACATCAACAGAAATAACCCAGCAATTGCAATAGGAAAGTGGGCAAAAAAAATGTGAAGAGGCAGATTAAGGAAGAGAAGTTAGGAATGCTAATAAGCATCCAACATGGAGCTCAAAACCTGTTCTCAGGGAAAGATGGAAATAAAATGATGAGTCTTTCATACTGGAAAAAAATGAGAATGGTGGGTGAGCCAAGGGTTAGAGAGGGGTAGATGTGAGGGCAAAGGAATCTCCTATATGGCGCCTGTAGCAGTGGCCTGGGTATTTACCCTCAAGGGGCATCTGAAGCCTTTAAACTGATTAAGTCAAAACTCACCATTAGGTGGACTTCCAGATACCCTTATCAGGGCAGGGATGAGTATGTTCACTCCAATTCCATTGACTAAGTTAAATGTTACATCAGTCCCTTTTGGGGGAGAAGAATAAAACTTAGGGTGTGGGGATACAAGAGAAGGAAGGGAAGGAGGGAAGGAAGAAGGAGCATTTCACACTCTGGATGGCCACCTCAGTTCCAAGGTGAATTCAAGCCTCCAGTTGAAGGTAAATCCCTTCTTCCGCCCAGCCATCCTCATTTTTTTAAAAAATATTTTATTTGAGAAATCTTCACACACCATACAGTCCATCCAAAGTATACAATCAGTGGCTCACAGTATCATCACATAGTTGTGTGTTCTTCACCATGATCATTTTTAGAGCATTTGCATCCCTCCAGAAAAAGAAATAACAAGACAAAAGAAAAAACCCATACATTCCATACCCCTTACCCCTCCCTCTCATTGAACACTAGTATTGCAATCTACCCAATTATTATACCCCTTATCCCTCCCCCCCCTTTATTTACTTTTTGTCCTTATTTTTTTACTCATCTGTCCATACCCTGCATAAAAGGAGCATCAGACACAAGGTTTTCACAGTCACACGGTCACATTGTAAAAGCTGTATAGTTACACAATCATCTTCAAGAATTGAGGCTACTGGAACACAGCTCAACAGTTTCAGGTACTTCCCTCCAGCCACTCCAATACACCATAAACTAAACAGGGATATCTGTATGATGCATAAGAATAACCACCAGGATAACCTCTCGGCTGTTTGAGATCTCTCAGCCACTGACACTTTATTTTGTCTCATTTCTCTCTTCCCCCTTTTGGTCAAGAAGCCAGCCATCTTCTTTTGTGTAGGCACAAAAACATCTGGGCTGGGCTGGCCACGCTGGCTCAGCAGGCAGAGTTCTCACCTGCCATGCCGGAATCCCGGGTTTGATTCCCGGTGCCTGCCCTTGCAATAAAAACAAAAAACAAAAGACAAACAAACAAAACATCTGGTCTAAGAAGAGCCGACTTGTTTCTCATGATGCAGCCATCAAGTGTCTGTTTCTTGGAAACATCCAGAATTCTTGGACTCTGATGAGCATGTTAACTGGGTCATGTGCTCCATGCTGCATTGCAAGGAACCCTACAAAGAGTGACTGTTGGGCATTTTCTGCCTCTTTGTTGGAGGTGGGCTCTACAAGCAGAGAGGGGATGGGGTGACTTTTGGATAGACAACCATCAGTGTCTTCCAAGATTCTTTTCCCAGTACATCTTCTACCCAGCCTTCCATCTCCTCTAGACTATACTTCGTTAGTTATGTCTATGCTTTCCTACATCTTTACTTTTCCCTCATTCATTCATTCAACAAACATTTATTGAACACCTACTGTATGCCAGGCACAGTTTTAGGTACTGGAGATACTGCTGTGAACACAAGAGGCAAAAATGTCTGCCCTAGTGAGCAGCGCTGTCCAATAGTACTTTCTGAAATTATTAGAATACTCTGTTGAGCACTTGAAATGCAGCAAGTGCATCTGAGGAGCTCAACATTCCATTTCTTTTCATTTAAATAGCTGCATTTGGCTAGTGCAATTCTAAAGGCCAAAGGATGCATCATCGACTTCTCACCCATGACATAAATATACTCAATTCTCTCCCACCCTCAACATCCCCTCTGCTCATAGCCAGGCTCAGGGCCCCAGCTCCTCCACTCTTGTTCTCTCTCAGCCATCAGCAGCTTGCCTTTTCTTCTTGCCTCCCTGTAACAAAACTCCCCAGGGACTTGAATGCCTCACATGATGGGTGATCTTCATTCTTTACATTTTGACTCATCTCTATGCTGTTTTAGCCACCTGTGGCTGCTGTAACAAAGTATCACAAACTGGATAACTTAAAACAGTAGAAATATATTGTTTCTATTGCAAAGATCTGGAGACTAGAAATCCCAAGACAAGACATCAGCAATGCCTTGCTCTCTCTGAAACCTGGAGAGGGGAATCCTCCCTTGCCTCTCCCAGCTTCTGGGTGGTTGCCAGAGGTTCTTGGCATTCTTTGACTCGTAGGCACATCACTCCACTCCCAGCCTCTGTTTTCCCATGGCCTTCTCTCCATGTTTCTGTGGCTCTTCTCCCCCTCTTATGAAGACACCAGTCATATTGAATTGAGAGCCCACCCTGCCCCAGTTTGATCTCATTATCCCTTAACTAATTCCATCTGCAATGATCTTATTTTCAAATAAGTTCACATTCTGAAGACCTGGGGGTTAGGTCATCAACATATCTTTTTTTTTGGGGGGGTGCAAGTCAACATGTAACAGAGGCCAGTGATTTCTGCTTTCTCGAAACTCTAAATTGGCCCCCTCTCTGCTGCATCCTCACCTGGGCGTCTTCATCTTTTTCACAAATCCCTTTCCCAGTGCTCCATTTAGGACCTTCTACTTTTTTCCCTTGACTCATCAACCCTGGGCTATCTGGTCTACCACAACGAAATCCTTCATCACTCCTTACTTATTCATTCACCAGATATTTAATTGAGTACCTGCTATGCCACAAAAGGTGCCACAAGTGACACACAAAAAAAGGTCTACCCTCTTGGAGCTGACATTCTAGAAGAAGAGATGAATAACAAATATAAATGAATAAACAATACAATTCCAGAGAATGAGGGGGCAGAATCGCCTTGGCTAGAGTGGCTGGGAAGAAGGAAAAATATGAGCCGTGACCTCAAGGATTTGAAGAAGTCAACTGTGCAAAAAGGGAGAGAGTGGAAAGGGTGGAGGCAAGCACTCACCACAGAAGAAACAGCCGATATGACAGCCCCAAGGTGGGAAGGTGTTTTTCCTATTGGCAAAAACAGAAAGAAAGTTGGGGTGACCATAGTATGATGACAGCCAAGATCAGAGCAGTCAGCAAGGGTTGCAGTAAAGGGGTCATGACAAAGAATTTGGATTCTATTCTAAGCCTGGGGGAAACCACTAGAAGGTTTTCTCTAGGGGGTTAGCATCTCAAACTCAACTCAGTGGAGCTCCTCATCTCCACCCCTGGTGGACCCTTTCCTCTATTTTCCCCTTCTCAGTTGACAGCAACTCAATCCTCAAGCCAAAGTCACTGGAGTCACCCACAACTCTTTTCTCTCACCCCATGCTCAAACGTTTCAAAGACCTTACTGGCTGCCACACTGATCTCCGAGTGCTTCCACCACTTTACATACTATACATTTTTTCCATTGCCTGCTGTGTTTGTGGCTGTACCCCCAAGCCCTAGCAGAATTCCTGGCACATAGTAGTGACTCAGTAAACACCAGTTGGACAAGTGAATGAACCAGGAAGCCATTCTTCGCTTCCCTCTCTCTCTTTTTTAAAATTTTTTTTGGTGACATATATATCATTAAATTTGCCATTTCAACCATTTTTAAGTGTACACTTCAGTGATATTAATTGCATTCAGAATGCTTTGCTACCCTCATCACTGTCCGTTTCTAAAACCTTTTCAATGCCCCAAACTGAAACTCTATATCTAGTAAACAGTAACTCTCCACTCTCCGCTCTCACCACAGCCTTGGTAGCCTCTAACTTACTTTCTACCTCTATGAATTTGCGTATTCTGATTTTCTCATATGAATGAGATCATACAGTATTTGTCCTTTTGTGTCAGATGTCTTTCATTCAACATAATGTCTTCAGGCTTCATCCGTGTTATAGTTTGAATTAAATCAAAACTTTATTCCTTTTTACAGCTGAATAATATTCCCTTACAGGGCTATGCTGTGTTTTGTTTATCCATTCATCTGTTGATGGACACTTGGGTTGCTTCCACCTTTTGGCTGTTGTGAATAAGGCTGCAATGAAAGTTGGTGTATGATATCTGAGTCCATGTTTTTCACTCTTTTGGGGAACTCTCAAAAGAAGGCAGGGGTGTACCTATCTCCTTTACACCCATTGCCTCTGACTTCCAGGAACGGAATTGCTGAGTCATATGGTAATTCTTTGGGGGAGGGGGTGCATCGGGTAGGAATTGAACCAGGGTCTCCCGTATGTAAGGCAAGCATTCTACCACTGAACCACCCGTGCACCCCCTTTGTGTGTCACTTTTTGAGGAACCACCTTCCTTCTCTTTCTTCCCCATTATTGCCCCCACCACCTCTAGCTAAGCACATGAGGCAGTGAAGCATGACAGTTGAGAATTGAGTTTCTGGAAACCTGTGGTCCTGGCTTCAAGCTCGTCCAGAGCGGCACGGCCCTCCCACCATGTGTCGTTAACTTTCTCAGCATTTAGTCTCCTCCTCTGTAAAATGGGACTCATGTTGCCTCCCGTTGAGATGCGGGAGGGATTTGATAAGATGAGGCAACTTCCGGGTACATGGCAATCAACGGCAGCTATATATAAATTGGTCCCTCCTTTGTACACCCACTAGCTTTGTCCTAGTTCCAGCCCTCATTATGCTGGCCTGCTCCTGTGGCTCCCTTTAACTCCTGCCTCCATCACCGCCAATCTGTCCTTTCAGCTGTCAGGGTTGTCTCCCCAATGCCAGCCTTAATCATGTCCCTCTGCTGCTCTGAAACCTTATGTGACTCCTCGGTGCCCACGGGACCAAGCCCCTCTCCTCGGCTCATCGCCCAGCCCTCCTCATCCCTCCACAGGTCGCATCCCCCACGTGATTCCCTTTGCCTCTGCAGCCAAAACCTTCTCCTGCCTCCGTTCACCTCTTCATTGCTTCCCATCCTTCCAGGGAGGGGTCCCAAAGATCAGACCTCTTGGGTGTTGGCTGGGATTGCTCAAGGCAGGAGGGAAATCGGATTATCTTCATTTCTGAGGCTCAGGAGGTTAAGGAATTTAGCAGCGGTCGTAGGGCGTGAAAGCACAAGTCCGGGATTTGACTCGAAGTCTGGGCATCTGACTGTGTACGCTAACGTCTATCCACCCATCTGCAGTCATTTCCTCCTCAATCGTGAATCCTGGAGAGCTGGGTCCGGAGGGACTTGTCCTTGAATCTCTTGTCCCCTTAATTGTGTGGTCCCCCAGAGGATAAGGTTGGGTTTGTCCCATTGTTATCATTGTGGCCGGCACAACCTCTCTGATCAACAGCATTATCCCTTATCTGGACCAGTGCCATTGCCTCCTCCCCAGTGTTCTGGCTTCTTCTTAGACACCCCTCTTCCAGCCAGGAGTTTACTTTAATCCAAGTCATATCCCCTCCCTCCTTTGCTTAGAACCCTCCGTGGCTCCCACTTCACTCACAGCAAAAGCCAAAGTCCCCCCTGAAGCCCGCAAAGCCCTGCATGGCCTTCCCCACCAACCCTGTTCTCATCTTCCCCGCTTACCCCTCATTCACTCTGTCCAGGCACACTAGCCTCCTCGCTGTCCCTCAAATGCACCAGGCGTGGTCCAGCCCCAGGGCCTTTGCATGGCTGGTTCCCCTGCCCGGAGAGTTTCCCACACCTGCCTCTCCAGGTGGGAAGTGCAAATATGTACTTCCTTCAAGTCTTAACTCTGATATCACCCTCTGCACTTCCCCCACGCCACATGTAACTGCTGAGCACTTGAGTGGAGATGCATTGTAAGTGTAGACTGCTCACCAGCAAGTGCAGATTGCTACACATCAAAGGCCAGTCCAAAGAAAATAACATAAAAGATCTTAGTAATGATCTTTCATATTGATTACCTGCTAAATTGATACTGCCTTGGATAAACTGGGTAGAGTAAAACATGAAAATTATTTTCACCTGTTCCATTTACATTTTTAATGCAGCTACTAGAAAAATTTTAATGTCATAGGTGGCTCTCGTTATATTTCTGCTGGGCAGTTACTGGTCTGGACATTTGATGTAAACATCACCGCTTCCCTTACCCAGCCCCATGCCACGACACTCCCCTCCCCTCTTCCCTGCTTTGCTTCTCTCCTTGGTACACGTCACCTCTGACTTCCAGCGTATTTATTGGGTTTATTCTTGGTCTTCCTCATGCAGGCACAGGTCCCTTGTGTCCCCAGCACCCAGGGCAGAGCCCAGCACATTGTAGGTGCATCATTTAATGTTTGTGAAACAATTAAATGCCTGCAGTTTGCACTCCACCCCCTAACCAACAGCTTTTCCTATCAGCCAAGAGGAAAGAATGTGAAGTACCAGGAATGCAATGGTGGTCTTTGAGACAGAGTTCGAGGAACCTAAATGAATATCAGAAAATTGGTGGTAGGGGGAGAGAGAATCAGAGAAAATCATATTCCGCCTTCTTCAGGGTTGTATCACATCCCCTCACCTCCTGCTCTCCATCTTCATGGCATACCCTCTCCGTCCACATCCCAACCAGGCTACCATCTCAGTTCCCATCTCAGGTCATCTGTGCAAACCATCACTTCAGCCTGGAAACTTCTTCCCCCACTGACCTCAATGACCCCTCCTCATCTGCGAGACCAGACTAGTTAACCGCCAGCTGCTGTGTGCCCTCAACCCTCTTACCTTCCCGGCTCCCTCTGAGAATGCATCACACCTGTGACCGATTCGTTCATAGCGTGTGCAGGCACACCTTGGAGATGTTGCAAAATAGCTCAATAAATCAAGTCACACAAATTTTTTTTATTGGGAAATTATTAAATTTTAAATAATTTAAAATCTATTTAAATTTTAAATTTAATATATTAAGGGCATATTAAAGTTATGTTTACAGTCGATTGTAGTCTATTAAATGTGCCTTATGTCTTTAAAAAAAATGTACACACCTTAATTAAAATGTGATACAGAGACACGAAATGAGTACACGCCACTGGAAATAAAAACGCCGATAGACTTTTTAATGCAGGGTTGCCGTAAACTTCCAATTTGTAAAAAATGCAACGTCTGCGAAACACAATAAAGCAAAGTGCGATAGAGCAAGGCATGTCTGTTTTTATTGGTTAAGTTCTGTCTTCCGTGCCAGCACCATAGGGCAGGAGTAAATTCACATGCTGCTCTGGCCAGCATGGAGGAAATAATCAGTTGCTCAGATTTTTGCCAGTTCAAACTAATATACTCATCAGTGCTCCAGAAATTGCCTTGCAAAAGAGTCAGGGGTGCTGAGTGTCTGTATTTGGGGTGCCCCAGAAGCAGACTCTGAAACAAGCACTCAAGTGCGTGCAGTTCTTACCTGGTAGGTGATGCCGGGAAGTGTTGGTGCAGGAAAGCAGAATGATGCAGAAGGGTGAGTCTTTGAGGAAGTTACCTCTGTGGGCACTTGGGCTCAGTTGCACTGGAAACCCATGTAGAACTCGCTCCTTGGAGGGATCCAAAATGGTCCACTGACTCCTGGCCATCAGGTTGAGGGCTACTGCGTAGGCTGGATCATTCTCCAGCCTGCCATGGCATCAGAGAAAACCCTTGTGCAAGGAGATTCAGCTGCCTCTCGGCCTCAGGCTGATGTGGGAAAGTCTGACCTCTTGGACAGCATACCAAGATTATTCTCCACGGTCACCCTGTCCTTAACCTCAGAGCCCTCCATGTGTTGGCGTTTCTTGTCCATCACCTGTAGCTCTGATGACAAGCTCTTCTCTTGACTTGTGCCATAACAGCTCACAGATAGCACTTACCTCTGAAATGCTTCAGAAAACAGGCCTGGGAGGTTCCCTGGTCTTCCCAAGAACAGGCTCTTGAGTCCTTTGTCTTGCCATTCTTGGACAAAGGAGGTCTGTCTTGGTTCCCCTGAGCCAACACAATGGGTTGGCTTAAACAATAGGTATTTATTGTTTTATGATTCCAGAGGCTCAAAGACTTGCTTTCTCCAAGGGTAGGAAGCCTTCTGTTGCTGGTTGGCCACAATCCTGGGGTTTCCTTGGGATTCCCATCACATGGGGATGTTCCCTCTTTTTCTCTTCTGGATTCCTGCTGACTTCCAGTGTCCATCTCCTCCCTCTGGCTTTCTCTCTCTTGTCTAAATTCCTTCTGCTTATAAAGGATCCCAGTTCAGTTAAGACCCAACCTCATTTAGTTGGGCCACACCGCAACTAAAAGTACCATCTTCAAGAGATCCTAAAGACACTGGGTTCACTCCCACGGGAATGTGGATAAGATTAAGAGCACATCTAAACTGGGGTGCATGATTCGGCCATCACAACGTCAGAGGACAGGGTCTTCACTGGAGGGCTTCTACACTCTTCTTGCCTATTGAAAATGACTCTTGTTCACTTCCATTTGTAACAGTGACTTCTTGCATAGCATATATGCAACCTAAAATTTCCCGTCTTAACCACTTTCAAGTATACCATTCACTGCTGCTAATCACACTCAGTGTTGAAGCTACCGTCACCACCATCTGTGACCAAAGCTTTTCCATCACCCCAAACAGGAACTCTGCATCTGTTAAGCAATAACTCCCCATTCGCCCCTCATTCCCAGTCCCCCCAGCCCCTAGTAACCTGTAATCTACCAGCAGTCTTTATGAATATGCTTATTCTAGGTATTTCATATCTTGGAATCATACAGTATTTGTCCTTTTTTAAAAGAGTGACTTTGGACACAAGGCTTGGGTCTTAGCCACCTTTTAGGGCTGATCCAGTCTGGGCCACATCGACAAGGCACACTGTTTAAGATTTCTTTTATTTTTGAGTAGCTTAGTACACTTGCAGTGTGCCAGGCACTGTCTGAGCACTTCACAGGCTCATTTAACCCTCTCCACCCTTTGAGGAATCCGTACGCGTTTTATACCCATTATGCAAAAGGGGAAACTGAGGCACGGAGAGAGGAAAGTGATTTACCCTAGGTTAGGTCACCCAGCTTGAAAGTGGCAGAGCTGGGATGTGACCCTGGGCCTCTGGGGCTCTTAATCTGACCTGCTTTTCTGCCAGTTGGTAAAGAGCTGTTACCCCTGAACCCCCAAAGGGACCCCCATCATCCCAGCTCCTTCCGCAGGTCCAGTACTCCCCACAATCCACCCTGATTGGTGGAGGCCACAGCACCTGTGCTGTAAGGAAGCGTTTGTTCTCATCCCAAAGAAACCAACATTTATTGAGCGTCAACCTTATACCTGCTTTGGGTCTTCGTAGATCATCTTTTATCCCATGAGATACATGCTATTAACACCACTTTACAGATGGTGAAACTGAAGGCCAGCGATGCGAAGTCACCCAGCCAATAAATGACATCAGGCCTCAAGCCCTCCCCCCTGCTCCCCCCCCCAATGTCTGACCCCAAAACCCACCCTCTGTCTCCCGTTTTGGCTTCTTTTTTCCAGCATCCTGGCAACAGTCGGGACGGAGTTTGACTTACGGACGCTGAGGGCCGTTCGAGTGCTGCGGCCGCTCAAGCTGGTGTCTGGAATTCCAAGTGCGTGAGTTTCCCACCCTGGTAAGGGGTTTGTTCGGAGGTCCTGGGAACCCCAGTTTCCCCTCTCCCAAGACCTTCCCCAACCTCAGCTTTTCCTTCCCAGCCTCTTTCAAGGCAACTTCCTCTTGGGGGGCAGCTCCCCAGAGAACAACCAGGCACCTGAATGCAGATCCATGGGAGTCCCCAAAAGCAAGCCAGGTGCCTCACCTGTCACACCAGCACCCATTTATTGGGCACTTACTGTATATCAGGAACCACTACCTCCTCCAGTATTTCTGACCCTATGAAGTTGATTGTGCCAAGAGCTCCATTTTACAGATGGCGAAACTAAGGCTCACAAAGGCTGATTTAACCAGAGTCACGTGTCTGAGAAGTAGCAGAACAAGGAGTAAACCCAAGCGTGACTCCGAGCCGAGGTGATAACAATGTCAGCCAATAAATGGCCGTGATCCTTTATTGAGTACCTAGTGTATGCCAGGCACTGTAGAAAGAACTTTCCATATATTATCTTACTTCCTCCTCACAGTCACCCAACAAACCCATTTTACAGATGAGAAAGCCGAGGCTCAGAGAGGTTAAATTATTCCTTCTTGCAGCTTGATAGCAATGAGCTCCAAAGTTCATCCTCATTCCATGCTGCTTTCTCACTCTCCAGGAATGCTTCTGCTTCATCTTTTGGGGGCAGTTGCAACATGCAGTGTCAGGATTAGGTATAAATTCAGTTGCAAAATAAAAAAAATAAATTATATATATATATATATATATACATACACACACACAAATATATATGTGCATATATATAAAAATGTATATACACACACACATATAGGAACAAACAAGCAAAACAAGGCTGGCTTTTCTCTGTCCTACTGCCTCCATTAATAAGGACAATATTAATAATAATTTATAAAGCACTTACTATGTGCCAGGAACTAAGCATTTTCCCATTTTTGAACCTCGTTAGCCTCACAACAAGCTTACAAGGCAGGTTCTGCCATTGGCGCTAATTTACATTTTCTTTGCTCTGTCCTTCAGGTTCATAGCCATCCAGGTTTAAAGACTAACATTTTCCAGATGCCCATCAGTGGGGTCTTTTTATAGAAAGAAAACATTTCTACTCAGGCCCCTATAAGGACCCAGCAAGTGCCTGCAGTATATTAAATTAAGGGTCCTCCCAAAACTAATCCTAGTAAGAGTCTCCCTTTGATGACCACGTCTGATGGGCCAGATCTTTGCTAGGTATGAACTGTCTCATTTAATCATGCAGTGGAGATACATTCCTCATCCCCATTTATAGGTGGAGAAACTGAAATTTGGAAAGGTGACCTCACTCTCCCAAGGTCGCATGACCAGTAAGCAAGTGTCTTAGTTTGGCTTCCTTAGAAGCAGAGACTTAGATAGGTACTGGGATGCCCCTGCTTTATTGGGAGAGAGCTCTTAGGAGAGAAGGGAAAAGGAGCCAACCTGATCCCATGGGGAGCTCTGAGATGTGACTAGCCCCAGAGCTGTCCTCCAACTTGGGACAAGGAGGCTGGCTTTTTATCCTTCTGTATCAACCATTTGTAGGGCATGAGAGTAGAAGGCAGAGACCTCCCAGGTAAAGCAGGTCTTGATAATCAAAGGTAATTCTACAAAAACGTGGGGCAATTGGGAGTCAGTAGCAGCCAATACTCAGCAGATGGAGGATGGGGACACTGTTGGGCAAAGAGACTCTGTCCAAGGCACCGACAGCACCCACCTCTGTGGCAGAGCTAACATTCAAACCCAACTCTCCCTGCATCCAGAGCTTCCCCCACCTCTACGCTGCCTGCAATGGCATTGCCTTACATTTTGGAGTAGCATGACTCCTTGAGCCCATCCCAACAGCTCTGCCCACTCTAAATGTGGTCCTCACCCATCACAAGATGCTAGTAATGGAGCCACAGGAAGTTCTCATCCTAAGCTGTATGTCTGAGCCTACATTTCAACCATAGACTTTACTTATACATTATGCAGTGGTTACAAGCACGGGATTTGACATCGCTCAAACCTGAACAAGAAGCTCCATTCTGTCGCCTTCTGGGTAGCAAAAATACGGCGGCTGTTGTCCTTTTGAACGTTCCTTGAATCTTAGAATTATGGACTTTTAGAGTAGGTTGAAATTTTAATTATCATCTACTTAACCCCTACCTCTTCCAAAGAAATTTCAAGCCTAGCGTCACTCAACCATCAACCAACATGGATGTGATATTTATCATGTGGGAGGCTAGAAGACACTGGATTTGCTGGGATAAGAGCTTGCCCAGAGTACATCATCAGCTGGTAGTAAAACTACCCCAGTTCCAGGTCCTCAGATGCCCAGTTGGGTCTGTCTTCCATTCTACCATGCCCCCACTTCAGCGATGGTTCCTTATCTTCTGATTCACCACCATCTTTCTGAATTGGTTACCCCGGAACATTGGAGGGCATTGGACCAGGATTCCAGTTCTGGCTTTGCCATTTCTTGTGGCCTTGGATGAATCACTGTACCTTTCTGAGCCTTGTTTCCCACCTCTGTAAAATAGGGGCCATGTTACACTTGCGCCTTCCTTATGGGTTGTTTCTAGAAGCCAAGGAATCAGTGAGTCTGGAATTGGGACACGGATTGCTCTCCTGGGCAGACCTGCAGCTACACTACATGGGCCCTCTGTTTGGATTGGGAAGGGGTGCCCTCTTGGCAGAAAAAATAATAATAAAATAAAATAAAAGGCTCCCCTGGCACGTGGAAGCGGCCCCACACCCGGGAAGGTGGCTTGGAAAATCATGGATTTCTTCCCCTTTCTCACCCATAGGTCACCAAAGGGAACAGCATTTGTCAAAGTGCTTTTTTAAATAATTAAAAAGTGATTTTAAAAATTAGGAAGAATTTTCCTGTTAGTTTAGTGACCCAGCCCCCATATGGCCCTTCCGCCATCTTCCTTTGCCATTGCCAATCCCCAGCTCCCTTGGGAGGCATCTTGGTACTGGGGTTGGGGGTCCCTGCTCACGGCCCTGTGGGGCTCTCTCTGTGTCTCCCCAGGTTTACAAGTCGTCCTGAAATCCATCATGAAAGCAATGATTCCTCTGCTGCAGATTGGCCTCCTCCTATTTTTTGCAATCCTTATTTTTGCAATCATAGGGTTAGAATTTTATATGGGAAAATTTCATACCACCTGCTTTGAAGAGGGAACAGGTAGGTCCAAGCAGACAAATGTACCTTGCCAACCTTGCCACCCATTTTCTTTCCTTGGGGATAAAGGTCCCAGAAAGGTTACACAAGGACTTGCTTCTTTCTCCTGATGGCTGGGAGAGGCAAGGGATGGAAGAGCCCCTGAGATCTTGTAGTTGCTCTGGTCTTAGGTTGGGGTCCCCCAGGAGCAGACCCAAGGACAAGTGGGGGTGGAGTGAGACATGGAAGGGAAGATGTGAGTAAAGGGTGTGTCATTGAGCCAGTGACCACCACGGGCAATTGGGGTGCGAATCCACTGGGGACCTTCAGGAAACAATATAGAGGACACACTGCCAAGCCATCCGCCCAAGGGTTGAGGTAATTGGGGTACAGACCTACCAACTTCTGCCGACATTGGGTAGTAATCAATACTGCCCAGTGGCCCAAGCAGGTATTGCAAGTGTTTGCAGGTGGGTGGCAATATACAAGCAGATAGTGTCCATCTAGTTACCTTCCAGTAACCTCAGGCCATATGGGCTCTAAAGCAGAAGAAAGAGGGAGGGTACCTGGCTAAGAAGAGGTAGCTGCTTGGCTGCTTTTTGGGCGGCAGCCCCCACTCCCACATGCAGTCTTATGATTTAAGGGGCAGAGTGGTACTGGAATTCGCACACAGGTCATTCATTTGTCAAAGAGGGGGGTAGACTTAGTCCCTCCTGGTTTCCCCAAGGATCTTTCTGAAGATGCCCCAACTGGATTCCTTCAAACCAACACTGGGCAGAGGCACAGAGGCCCTTGCTGTGCTGGTGTCAGCTTCTTAGTGGCTGGGCAAGAAGACATCTTGTGGGGGAGGAGGCAGGCAGAAGAGCTGGGACTGTAGGAGGCAACAACCCTGGGCTTCCAGAATGGCTCTGAGCCAGCCATATGTCAGGGCCGACTGA